>PNEQ01098963.1:68817-139590 GCA_003012365.1 Medauroidea extradentata | reverse complement strand
TATCACGGTAAAAACCATTCCAAACAAAACTGCCAAACACTTAGATATCTGCTCTCAGTTAAGTTGAATCAGGGTTGCATGGACTTAATGGAAGGGCTGAAGAAAGGACACACGCGTTAATGGTCGTTGAATGCCATTCATACGCAGAAATCAGTCAGGTACGATGAGTAGTACGTACACCGAATAAACTTTCATTTGTCCAAGCAATGCACACCATTCGGCGGATTGGGCGTGGCGCGTTCTTAAGGCCTCGATCCCTAGTTTAGCAGTGGTTTCGAAAGTATTTTTTGTAACGCAAATAATTCCTTTGGCAGTTTTAACACTTATGCATCAACGCTTTTATAGGCCTACAAATTTTTCTGTTGCAATGCACCAAACAGACTTTTAGATTTTTGCCCCCGAAATAGTACACATTTTGTTGTGAAAATAAGCCAAAATGAAGCAAAATAATTTTTTTTTTCGCAAACGGTATATCATTTAAAAAAAACGGTCTGGCAAAATTGTGTATCGTATAACTGTACACTGTCCCAAATTTTTTCAAAGCATTTGGTTAAAAAATATTTGAGTTATTTGCAATTGTATGAAATAAACGGGAGATCATGGCCTTAAGGGTGTTCAAGTGGAGAAAAATTAAAAACTAAGACTATTTCAAACAAATAAACATTATGATTTTTCCTCACTTGGACACCCTTAAGGAAATGGACCCCGAGATTCTCGGCTTTCGAGTGAATTATTTTACTAAACCTAGACGACTGATACCGTAGAACCTCTGTAACTTTTTTGCGAGTTGATTTTACTGTGTAACGTAAATTTTCCAGACAGAAGGTAAAGATTCCAGCTAAATTATCAATTAGAAGAAAAATTTGTTAATTAACTAACATCATGGTGTATTTGCGTCGACAAAATCTTAGAGTACGTAGTACAATCTTAGGTATAATAATGATACAGAATGATTTTAACATATTGACTGCCATTTACAATATTTAAAAAATAATTGTTGACAAAAATATAGAAACTCGGGGCCATTCACAGCAATTGTACGATACACGTAAAAGTTTCCAGAGTTTGCGAAACCAAACAAGGTAATTTTTATATACTGTCACTGTACAAGTTACAAAACCTACTACATGACAATTGTATCTACAGCCACCGAATTAAAGCCAAACGTTCTGTGAGCTATTCTTATTTTCCGTGTAGGCCTATGTTGCGCGCAGGAAGTGGTGTATTGTAACAAGGCCTATAATTTAAAAAAAGCAGGGGTTCTAATTACGAAAATCGCCCCTCTTTAAATAACTTACACTAGAAACTTGTAATTGTCGTCAGACAAGGACACGAGCGTGAGAAAGTGCTTTATACACACACTGTAGGACAGGGGCGTAATTTAGGGGGTAGGGCGGCCGGGGGGGGATACCCCCCCTGGATTTAGAAGGAAAACTGTATAAAAATATTTGTGTATTTTGTTCTTTAAATAATACTAACATAAGCACATAAAACTTAAGTTTTATTATTAAAGTTTCTAATTTATACATGCTTAATTAATAAAGAAAGATGCAACAAGGTCATTGTCGCAAAAAAAAAAATTCCCCCAAGGAAAACCTGAAATGACACCCCCTGCTGTAGGAAGGTCCGAAAACAACCAATTTCAACGTACTTTGTACCGTGCAACTTGAGAGTTTTGGTAGTCGATGAACGTCGAGGGAAGTTTGTAATCCACGAGCTGGACCCTTGTTTAAATTATACCCCCTTCGGTGCTGCCTTTGGCCGCAAAGTCTGCAAACCCGCAACATTAATTATTCGCTAAGCACGTTAGGAACACTTCGCTGGAGCTACCCGCGGAGACCTACAACATCAAACACTGATATATTTATATACTTCGCTAGTAATGATACGTCATCACAAACACTAAAGTTCCGGGGCTAGGAAAAATAACCTACATACAAGCCAGCAGCGAGTAGTCTAAGCGTTTTTATTAAAACAGTTGGTCTTATAAAGGTACCTCCCAATATAAAATGCCCCCACTTAACAGTCTGAAGAGCGTTCGTCGTTTATCACAGATTTCTCCCACGTAAATTTACTTAAAGGCGCCGCCTAGCCGAGCGTTAAGAGGCTCATAAGCGACGGAGCTGTAAGGTCGTCCTTGAAGCGCGCATCAAATGCCACGTCGCCTCAACAAGCCAAGTGCTGAATTAGCGTGCACGGTCCCTGCCGAACGGTTTTTACTATGAGACACTAAGCGGTGACCATATAATTTTACTGTCGGAAAGTCTGCAACTAAGTTCAGTGCAGGTGGCAATCTGAGTTTCACATACATCCTGTTAGTACATTTTGAAGTACGGAAGTCTGAAAACGCCGTTTTAGCCATGTTGGAGGGCTTAGAAACAGTGTTTTAAATGGGCGTGGCGTTTTGACAATTAGGTTCCGACCTTGTCTGAAGTTTCTTTTCTTTTCGTACGTTGGCACAATGGGCAAACGTGGAATATTTTCGCAGAAAAAAAAGTTTTACAAATACACTGCAACACATCTGAAGCGTGGGTAGCCACCGCCTTAAACGTGTTACACTATTAAAATAGACAGTAATTTCACCAAACTACGTAAAATATGCAGCTTCAAAAAAAAAACTATTATATAGAAGTGCTAAAAATAATTTTAAAATAGGGGTGACGATTAACAAATATTTTAGAAACTCAACTCAGTATTCAAGAGAAATGTTTATGACGTATCTGAACCAACATACACGGGGACGTTAAGAAGTGGTAGTGTTGGTAGGTAGAAGTAGGTTTTATACACATGTAGATACTTCAAACGCAATTCTTAAATCTTATCATTTTCATTTGTGATTATTATTCTCATTATACACACACATTCTATTTTAATAATCCTTACGAAATACGCCAAAATTCCTCTTGCTGTGTAATCGCCGACAACAGTTTAGAAAAAAGTCCAGATATTTCTGCATTCAAATCACTACTACTTCACCGTTAACGTGTTCAGCGTTTCACAAAATTACGCGATCTGATCAATTCATGCAATTCTGACAGTAAATTATGTTATGCAAACCTATACATATTCTAGAACAAAAATATTTTAAATTCTAGTGCATGAAATTAATTTTTTACGAGCGTCCAAAATTAGCATACAATACTGTTCTTAAACGTATTTAAAAGAAGATAATAGTAGTTCACATATAAAAAAACTTGAAATGCTAATAACACAAGTCGCATCACTGTGAAGGTCAGAGATACAAACAAGGAACAAATATACTGATCAAGGTTGTTTACGACTAAAAAAAACACCTAAACAACTGTGATGAAGTATATTACGTAACTGAAACAGAGTAACTGAAATGTATAACTAAGAAAACTAACGACACAGGAAAGCTATAAAACCGAACAAGACTCGCGTAGAGCAACAAGAACCCGTCCAATTCCCAAGGCCATGAGATCAAAGACATGCTGCCAAAGCAAACAACGCGGTGTTGCCAAAACACACAACACACAACCTCACTTTCGCCGCTTTCATACGGCGCCTGGCCACGACACGGAGTATCTATATCTACTAAATAATTCGTCACGCACATTCCAGCCTTTCATTCAATGGTAACTTATCCTAACGCACTTACTCAAAATGTAGGGAAAAGGGGTTTGGAAAAGAAAACAACGCAAAGCATTCTAAAAGTAGTGTATTATTTTTCTTCCAAATAACTTCACGGATTATATATATATATATATATATATATATATATATATATATATATATAATCGCTGTATTTGCCTGTAATAAAAACATGACCCATTCATATCCCGTCTATGCTGAAAATAAAGTGGAGTGAGGAAGTAAATAATGAATTTAATTGTCTTGCAATCCCATGGACAGTTAGTTGAACAACAGAGTAAAAATTCTATCTGAATAAAACAACAACGTAAAAACCATCTTGAACGCTTCCAATGCTGCCTCAATAGCTAGTAGTTCAGGCACATGTTGCACATACACAAAAATTAAATAAAGGCTTAGTGTTTTCAATTCTTCTCTCTGCAAATCGATACTTACTGGACGTGTGCTTGTCGAGCATTTTTTTTTTTGTAAAGATAAAGCTTCTCTCACTACAAGCAAAAAGTTAACCTCAAATCACCGTACAATTTTTAACTGGTTTAAAAATGCGTCTTGTAAATCTCCATTTCAAATTTTCAACAATTTCTCCGAAAATCACCATTTTTTTTTTAAAGAAAAAATTCGCAAAATATGTAAAATTCTCTATCAGACTAACTGAAAGAAATGTTACAAGGCGCTAGGTAACATTTATTTGAAACTCTCGGAAGTTTTTTTTTGTCAGTTATGAACTATTTGATGTTAATATTGATACCAAAATTTAAATAAAATAAGTATTTTTTTAGGAGTGAGTTAGTAGTAAACAAGCCTCTACAAAATATGATTACTTCACCTCAATTGTGTGGAGTCATGAACGGCTATAACGTAGGCAACAGAACCTTCCAAGTCTATACTTTGTGCGAACCATTAATATCTAGCAACAAGACTCGCTTCAACATATTAACCTTTTACATTAAGTAGGGTACTACGAGAAATCCGCCCAATATCGTTGCGGTGTTACGTCGAAACGAGTCATATTCTGTAGTTTGTAATTGCCTGCATTCTATAAATAAAAACTAGCAAACCAGATACATTATTCGAACGAACTGTTGTTCTCATGACTATTTTTCAAGTTTAATGTTGTATTAACATTTCATATAAAATAAGGGCTTACGAACATTTAATGTATGCACTGTACCTACATAGCACGCAAACATACAAACACTCATGCGCAGTCACAAATCGTACGTTCAATAGGAAATAATCCCATTTCTTTCACAAAGCAACACACATTGTCGTGGTAGTGGCCAGGTGAAATGTTTGCCCGTCATGGTGTCGAGAGAACATGGAAGTTCACCAGTTCAAACTCTTATCACTTTTTAGAATAATATTCACTTCAAGATTATTTTTAAACGCCAAAACATTCTTACGTAATTTAAACATGTTTCATTGCTGGATACTTGCCAATAAACAACTACGGCAGCATTAATTTCAACATTATTACAATAATATAATGTCAAAATTCCGTAAAGTAAATCCCCGGCAAATGTTAACACCTAAGCAACTAAGAGGCTTGTCCAAGTGCACAATTGATTATTCACTAACAATGTATTCTAATGTAGCGGACGTCGACTGAAAAGTAGTTACCGAACACAACTACAATTTTGCTTTAAGAATAATGTGATAAAAAAATATATCGCAAATGCTGTATTACTTCTTATGGTTACACGCATTTTACCTTTCTCCAACCAATGGAATTACTCGAAACGACACCTTTTCTAGTTCTACTACCCTTCGCCAATTTAATCGGCTCTAAAGCGTTGTCATTATAGACTCTGAACTAACATATTTTGTCCAAAACATAAGCACAATGTGTTTAATTCCAAATACACTCAAATCCCCATCCTGATTCAAAACAGGTGACAAAGGAGGTTAGCAAAAATTAAAAAAAAAAAAAAACAAAAGGACATCACTTTTGTAAGTTATGAAGTGCCATTTTAATGCAATGCACGTTTACTAAATTTACTATGGTGTAGAAAAGTTAAAAATAATAATAATCTGAGAAGTGAAATTAGTAATAAGTTAAAAATTGAAAATAGAATAAAATAAAAATATACCACGAAAAAGAAACATTTGTTAGATACTGAGCGTTATTCACGATCTTCAAATTATATAAAATGTTATATGGATGTGAACAGTTACATGATTAATACGATAAACACTATTAAAAAATAATATTTACACGCCAGAAGTATCAACAAGTCTAGCATTACGTTCAGGGTTAACTGCAATGACCTAATAAACCACCAATGAATATGCAACGTAAAACATTATAAAAATAATTTAAAAACGCTGCCTGTCTGATATTTTCCCGCACTAGAGGCTCAGAAACGAAGAAGCATTAAGGGCCACTCTTTAAGAGCACGCCTAGTGTCCCATCGCACCTACGCTCAAGGCGCTAAACTGTCCAGCAATATTCCCGTCGGTTCGCTGGAACTATGGGATTGTAAACGTTGATCCTATTATGTTATTGAGGGAAAGTCTGTACTTAAGTATATTGTACATCCCTTAAATAGTTTTGTATTGATCTGAGCACTATATTATGTGATACAGCTGTGCGAAAAGGTCGTTTTTAACAATGTAAAGTGGCTCCAGTTTAGTATTTCCAATGCGCGTCATTGTTAAATGTACCTTCTTATCATTTTAAATGTGTTTTCTTTTCGTACGTAGGTAGGTTGTAAACACGTATACTAGTCTTGTAATTATACAGTTTGTTCCTAACCTGCTGAAGCGCCTGGTCGACTATGCAGTCCCACAAGCAAAGCGCTCGGCGGGTAGCGTACTAGCAGGGGCGTTGAGCATGCGAAAATAGTTTAGATTTAAAAGTAATACCACATGGTTTTTACAGTTCAGTTTGACCGAGATCCATTTCATTACGGTCCTAAAGTTTACTTTAAATGCAACAAAAAATTCTGAAGTGTATTTATATCAAGGATAAAAAAAATGGATGTCAAAAGTCGAGAAGTAACAACTCAGAGGGAAGATATTTTTGCTGTTAAAAAAGTTAACTTGAAGATTTTATTCATAATTCATCAAAATTACCAAAGCATACTTAACACAGCATTTACTGCCGTAACGTCAGCCTCGTTTTCAATAACCCCGACTACTGGAAGAAAACTGAAAACAAATTATTAATCGGCACTTGTTTCCTCTCCGGCAAAGCGGCGGAAGTTTTAAAATTACCATGTGAAGACAAATACAACCTAGCCGAGGCGGATCCTATATAGTGCGAGGCAGAACCAAGCTGTTCTGGACGTGGGAAAGAGAGGGCTCGGGCTAGACTTAAAAATTCGTAGGAAACAAGGCCATGCTGTTGTTTGCGATAAATATTTTTTAAAGAAAAACTACAACAAATATCAAAATAATGTCTAGCTGTTTTGTTTAGAATGGTTTTTGCCGTGTGATAACTATTTTTTCAAAGCAAGAAATTATACGGTTACTGCCAGACATATTTTTCATACCTGCTCTCGTTCAGGCGTAAAAAAATAATATACAGTATATATTAAAATAAAAACTAAAGGGCTTGGGCTTGAGTTATTCTTGTTTGAAAATAATTATTTCTTAAAACATAAGCGTAAGTAGATATCGTACAATCGCTCTGTAACTTTGTTATAACTGATTTTAATACATACCCGTTTGTAGAGACAAAATACACGATGTTAATTAGCTGACTAATGAAATTTACATTTAATTTATGAATTATCTGAAATCTGCACACCACTTGTCTCGAAAAAATTAATTACATAGTAAAACCAATTTCAAACAAAGTTACAGAGCAGTTTCGCAATATTGACTCAAACCTGTAGGAAAAAAAAAACTTTAAAAGTCGAGCAACTTCAGGTCATGCCCGTAAGAGGAGTCCTCGACTGGCGCAAGGACGGCGTTGCAGCGTGTTGCGTGTATTCTTTTTTACGCGAAACCGCTTAACTTATTCGTATTATGTTTATCTACGAAAAGAACACACACTTGAAACCATGCTTCTATTTTTTCACAAATTCAGCACGCTTGTTAGAAACATGATTTTCGGGCCTCTCAAAATGGCGAAAAACTTTTTTTTTTTTCTGTTGTAACTCCGAAAATATTACCTAAATCCGTAAAGTGTAAAGCACGAGGCATGCGTAGATCTTTACTTCATACTATCCAAAAATAAATATTAGGGTCACCGCTCTTAAGTCCCGTAGAAAAAAAAAAACTACAACGGAAACCTTGCACGCCAGTTTAACGCGTTGTGAATAGAGGCGATATGCTTCCCGTATTGGCTCATCACTCCGCTGTTCCGACGCGCCAAAGGTGGAAATTTGACACCGCGAAGGACTCCTCTTAAGGGTGTTCAAGTGCGATAAAATCATAATTTTATATCTTTATGAAATGTTGTTAGTTTAGTAGACGATATTTGTGAGCACAATACATTCGAACATCATCAATTCTCGGTATGGACCCGGTGCGCATAAAACCATACATTCTTAGTATTTATGTTATTGTCAGGTCACAATCTATAAAAATGTGTGTGGAGAGGAGAGTCGATAAATGTGATATTAATGCAAAACGGATGTGACACCTACTGGTAAACTAATTTTCATGACTTCAGAAGTTGTGCGTAACAACACCATAATCTGTGTGGAGTTGTAACGGAAAACTACAACACATGTATCACCACACGCTACGTCCATAAACATACTCTCCCCTACGATCGTGTTCGAGTGATAAATATATCCCTAAATAAATTGCGAATCAGGAATAATTACAGACGTGAAAAAATCGCATTTCCTTTCGGACAAGGGCTATTTCAAACAACTGTAATTTCATGACGCTTTCAAGACTGAGCCTTGACGTATCTGACACACTCTGGAGGCCACTGAGCCAATAATACAGAAGCATCATATGGTATCTTTGCGTCAGCGAACATCCAATGAAAGCTGACTTCTGCTTGATTACACGCATATTCTTGTAGGCTAACCTTCAGGTCAGTGATCCCGGAAATATTTCCCGTCTATAGGAGTAACATAGTTTGAAAAGCATTCTTAATTAATATTTTATATTCGAAATGTAGACTAGTAATTAACTCTAGCAAAATAAGAAAAAATTACAGCTACGAATTGTTGGCAGTCTCAACAACGTATCACTACATCAGGTGTGGAGGCTGAAGTCCTTCACTTCCTTCAACAATCTCCTAGATCCATATTGAAACAACTATGGACTGTTAAGAGCGATGAAATATACGCTACGTAATAGTATCATGGCAATGTTTGAGTTAATAAGCGCCGGGGTTGATGAAATAAACTGAAAGAAAATATCAGTTGCGGCTTAAAATTAAAAAAAGTGCACATTTTACTGTGAGAAGCTTACACTGGTCGTCTTCTAAGCAATTCGCATGCTGTGAGCTTATTTCCTACAAGTAAATATAGCATATGTTGATCAAGGTAGAACCACCACTTTTAAAACATTGCTATTTTTTTTAATAACGCGTACCTATTTCCAGTACATTTTAATATAATACAAACTTTACCCTGCGACCAATAATAACAAAGTATACATTTCAGTGACCCCAAAACGAAGGGCCTAAAACCTTTATGAAACAATTTTAATGGTAGTTAATGCATGTAGGGAGGGCCTTGAAATGTGTTCACTTTACCACGAAACACCTCCATCACCGTAATAGAAACCTTCCAAATATTAACAGAAGCAGAACATTACCATGCTCTAGCTTACAAATATTCAATGTATGTACAAGTTTGGTAAATTCAGTATACACTTAAGTATTTCCTTTGTAATAAAAAGGGGAAGGGGGAATCCCTGAATATATGGTATGCAATAATTTTACACCGTCTCCTGTCACAACACACCTATAATACACCTGTATAATTACAATGTGTAAATATTGGTAAATTTGCACGCCATCCAGCAGCAAATAAAGATGAACTATGAACAAGGGAGAAGCTGCCTGACAGCGAGAACCCACGAACACACCCACGGCCAGTTTTATCCGATACAGCGGCGTGTAGCAACAATTCTACAGTAAAATTAACTAAAATGGTTTGCTCTCGCATTCGGACAATAAACCGCCTTTCTGAAGAATTCTCCACAGACATGCGTTTACTAAAAGAAATTTTATGGAGGCCGGAAAAATTCGCGGATTCATTGACCTGCAGGCTAGCCTCCAAGAATGTAAGCGCACTCAAGCAAACAGTTGTTTATTCGCTGCTCGCTGGCACAGTGAGATGGACCTGCATTCAGTTACATTATTGGCTCAGCGACTTACACGAGTCAAGGACCAACTGAGGAAGTGACGTGAACTTACAATTGGTGAGATTCTAGCTTGTGCCTAAAAGAAAACGCGAATGTTTCAGATCTCGATCAAGTAGAAGTAAATACTCGAGCACTAAGTTAACATGCGCTAGCTGTCTGCACAGCGACGACTAGCGAGACCGATGGCAGCATGGTTCGGCGAATTTTACGAGACAATCTCTTGGCAGCACTAACATACCTATCTTTATACCCTGGTTTCCCTTCACGCGCATGTTCCAGATCGCTCTTCGAGCAAGTTGGAACTACGTCTTCTCAATCCTGCTGCTACTCTTCTCCTGTCCTTGCCATGTTGTTTGCTACGAGACGCTGGCGGCAAGGAGCAAAATAAACATGCTAAATTAATTTGAACAAATTTAAACACTTCGACGGTTATATGTTATATTTCATGCGGCAGCAGGCGGATGTATGTCTCCCACGGCAAAGGGACGCGGGTGTACGTGGGCGATGAACTACGAGGACGGCTTCCCAGGGACAATGCGACTGATCGCGAGCCAGAGACCTCGGCTGCTGCCAACTTGAAGGTGAGCCCACACACAACAACCTCAACCTTCCACTATGCATAGGGCCTTAACGGTGAAGGGCTCTGCCTATAGACGGTTAGCGATTAAGAGAAGTCCTCGCCTGGCGCATGAATGGCGTTGTAGCGTGTCACGCGTAATCTTTTTTTACGCGAAACCGCTCACCTAATTCATATTACTTTAACCTACGAAAAGTACACAAACTTGAAACTATGTTTCAGCGTATACTTGTTAAAACATGATTTTCGCGCCTCTCAAAATGGCTAAAAAAACTGCTTTTTTTACATCGCTGTCCGAAAATACCACCTGAATTCGTTAAATGCGAAGCGATAAGCATGCAATGGCCTGTACTTCATACTATCCAAAAATAAAATTGTAGTATCACCGTTTAATGTCCCACGCGAAAAAATACTACAAGGAAAACCTTGTACACCAGATGGGCGCGCTGCGAATAAGGGCGATATGCTTTCCGTCAAGCACGGTACTCGGGCTCCTATCGCTATGCTGTTCCCACGCGTCAAACAGAATATTTAACACTGGCGAAGTGCCCTCTCAAAGCTATGCTATCTTTCTTCCGCAGTTTTCGCGACAATTATTATTTAAGCGTAAACGAGAGCAGGTAGTCAAACATATTTTTCGCAGTTTCGTTCAAACTTATTTTTTTTTTCAACACGTATGCTTTTTTTTTTTAGACAGTAAATACTATATTATTTGTTTTTATATATTTTTGAACTATTCTTGCGATGGAGGCGAGTTACAAACTAAAGACGTATTTTGGACATACACCATTGCAGCAAATGGTGTCCCACAGAAAATCACAGAATACACACAGACAAGTAAACAAACAAAAGGACTTGGTTTGCAACATGCAAACATAGGTAAACATAAACAATTCCACAAGGAATTAGACAGTGAGTCACAAGAAAAATAAACACGCAGCCAGGCCCCAAAAAATAACTAAAGAAAAAATAAATAAATGGAATTGTATGTGTTTAGTTGCAAACAAAGTCCTTTTGTTTGTTTACTTGTCTGTTTGTTTGTGTACATTCACTGGTTTTCTGTGACACCCCAATTCCTGTAATGGTGTATGTCCAAAATACTTCTTTAGTTTGTAAATACTATGGTTTCAACAAATTACGAAACTGACGAAATTTTTGTTAGTTGACTTACTAGACGAAACCATAATAACGTTGTGTATTGAAAAAAATTACCTATCGCGACAAAAGTAATTTTAAACGTAACTGCTAAACGTATATGTGATATCGGTTCTCGTTTAAGGGGTTTGGAAAGGCAAGACGTCGAGCAAACGACTAGCATACTCAATCTAGATCAAATCTGAGACTTTTTTGCTGAGTAGATATTTTATTTGCGGACCTCTGTTTCTACAACACTAGGCGGTAGTGTGCTTTGCTTTCAAGTAAAAAACTAAAAACTGTTTTCAGAAAAATAAGGGCTTGAAAACACAAAATCCATAAAAATGGAAAACTTTAGTTTAAGTTTTTAATGCGATAATATCCAGGCCTCTATAATAACCGAATTTAAAAATACTTGCGTTTTGATTAGAAAATAATTTTAACAACCATAGATAAATCTCTGTGCAAGGGGTGCGCAATATAAAAAGACGTCCACAAATAAAATATCTACTCAGCAAAAAATGTATCATCTAATTATGATGAGTAGTTCAGATGTTATCGTCGATTGAGAATTCCAGTCGTTTATTCAACGTCTTGTCTTTCCATACCCCTTAATAGTTGGACCGGACACATGAGCCGTGTTGTAACGTGGTACGGAAAATATTTTTTCTTGTGTAACTATTACAATTTTTCCAATGCGTTCATCTACGAAAAGAATACACACATCAAACTGTGTCCCTATGATTTTAAAAATGCCGTCCGCTAATAAAAACGTGATTTCCAAGCTCCTCAAAAATGCTAAAAATGACTTTCACGTTACTGTAGCTGAGAAAATATCAACCTTAATCGTAAAACAAAATCATAGAAACCTGCGTTGGACTTTACCTCGTACTTTCCACAAATAAAGTAATAGGGTCATTGCTTAGTGTTCATTTGGAAAACTGTTTCTACGAAAACACTGCACGCTAGTTTGGTCCTTCGCTCGTAGAGGTGACGAGGTGTTTTACGGACGTGTAATATTCGACTTATAGCCATCCCCGTTCCCGTTCCTCGAACGTAAAAGCCTCTGCAAAATTTTTGTTCCCATATACCTTCTCTGCACAGTGGTCTGTCAGGATTGTAACCAAAACGAATGGGGAAGTGGGGCAGAAAATTACCTGGCAATTACCCTCACCACCTCACCTTCGTTTCTACAACAATTTTGGACCGGGCCCATAACATGTTGGATACGACCTGGGAACGCCAACTTGCATGCACACAGACGTAACATCTTCGTGTTGCTACGAAACAGTGGTTGTCTCAGCGAGCGTGATTCGGAAACATAAATATCTCCGAATTGCCAGCGGCTCGGAACTGGCAATTTTTGTGGCTGTATCTGTGTGTATTAACCCACAGACAGTACTGTACCACTAGTATTTTAATAAAACTGTTTGTCCTGATAAATCAACTCTAACCATCTGAATGAACTTCCAAGACCGCTAGTGTGTTTTATCTGGAGTTCGTGAGACATCGTAACTGTAGATTCATTTCAGCCAAACATTAATTATATTTAAATTAATATGTTCAGAAAAATAATCGCGGGCACGGTTATCGGTTCCCTGATAATATGAGGGGTTCGTGTTAAATTAAATATCAACAAAACGTCACAACAAATATTTTCAGAATAAGTTTGATCATTCTAGAATCACTATGCCACGGTATAACTGTGCGGGTTGGATATTTATATATACAGGTTTTAATAAACATCAACTCTAGTTGTAGAGTGAGCAATATAATTGCCTATATATTGTCTATTATCTCAGTTAAGCCATCATTTTGTTACATTTCATAAGAGTTCGTCTTATCAATGGTCAGAGACTTACGCTTGTTAGCTATCCAATGTTCTAGGGAATAAGTTCGTTAGAGGCGGGAGGGGGGGGGGGCATAACCTTCCTTCTACTCACTTAACTAATCTTCCAACCTCCAACCAGCAAAGCCAGGGAGATTCACATCCTGACATTTGAACTTAAGTATTTAATGGCACAAGAGCGTAATTAACAAGCCATTTATTTAAATTAAATGTTTGCTTTATAATCTTACAACAAGAAGGGGGATAAGCATTCCAATACAGAATACTCAGAATAGCTCCACTTCATGTTGTTCTTTTCCCGCCAGGCAGTGAAATTATGAGGGGGGGGGGGGGAATGTTTGCAAGTATAAACAACACGATGTCCGCTATGATAAAAAAAATTAAAGCACATGTTGCATTTTAAATGGGGCTAGAAACTAAATACCAGTAATAATAATTTCTCTGGAGAATTAACAAATCAAGTAATTTCAAAAACAATACGAGCTGAATATACTGCAAATGAATTAATCAAGCTCCTCGCAATCAAGAACATTCCTCTCGCTATCTACACGTGCTCATTTCAGACACGTACAGCATGGCCTTGAACTCACCTCACACGTAAACACACCATTGTTTCCAAATCACACATAATTCCGTCACAATGGTTACCACGCCTCCAAATGCGTTCTCCAACAAGCAAAAATACAGAACAGTTCTTAGGGTTTGTTGAAACTGACTGCAGCAGCTCATTTGCTGTTCTAATTACGTGGCAGTTAGGCATTATTACGTTGGGGCATTACACCTTAATTCACATACTTTAAAAAGGGAGGGCGTATTAATCACACTCGACAAGTGAAAATATTTGTTTGTAAAAATAACGTTTTCTCAGAGCGAAATAAAATCGGGAGCTCCAGACATATCCCACCTAATCGTTCACAGTTATTTTTGATCGCTGATTGATCACATTTGTTTCCGTATTTCTAACGTTTGCCTCAAAATTATTACTAAGACCACAGTAGGCAGTAAAATACATCCTATTTCAAACAAAGACATTTTTAACACGTCTATGAATTGAATAGTTAATCACTTCACCGAACTTGAAAGCAGTTTTTTATTAAAATATTTCTCAAATGAAAATACTGGCACTTAACATTGGTGGGCAAGGGAAAGCGTAGAAACAAGTCCCATCATAACAAGAAAATTTTTTTAGACATTTCGGAAAAGAGGTATTCGGTAACTGGAACAAATATTTTTACAAAGCACTTTCAGATAACTCTGAACAACACGACAGACGATTAATTTAACTACGGTATGCATTTTTACAGCGACGATAATAAGGTCTACGAGACATTCAATGGTGACTCTGTTGTTTTATGACGTCATATTAAAGTTAATGGTATGTCGTACACTCCAACACCTTTAAAAATATACTGCGCAAAAAATTTTCATACCTAAAATGGATCGTAAAAACATTCATTTTTGTTATTTTCGGCAACTAAAACATGTTTTCACAGTAGTGGTGAACATCTTTGGCTATAAATTACTGAAAAGTAAGTAATGCAACACACATTGCGGGGAAAATAATTTTATCTTCGTGCACTAACTTGTCAATATCACGTGCACGTATGTAATGTATCCCTTATTTATTTATACTGGACGAAACTAACACGTTGGCGATTTAGTAATTTGTATTACGCTGCAATGTTGCACAATACAAAATGAAATTTCCACAAATACATAATCAATTTCGTATATAAAATTAGGTTCAGGTCAGTTTTTTTTAAGTGCAATGTAAAACAAGGACACTCTTCATTAGAAAAATGTTCGAAGTAGTTGAGTATTTTGCTACTACCGGTAGGGTCGTCCTTGTGCCACATCATAATTTTTCTCTTCGAAAACATTGACAAAATCAAGGACACATTATTGATATACAACATTAGACTCACGAAAAGTCTGCAAATATTTAAGAAAAACCTAAGGTTATCATTACGTTTTACACGATAGTAATATTCTGCGACGAAAAAAAAAAAAAAAAAAGACTCAATTTACTTGGGTACAGCCACGAGGTTTTCTCGCGTAACTATGCAATTAGTCCTCAAATGCGCAGTTCTTTGTTCTTAAATTTCGCAGGACTGCAGAGTATTGTATTAAAAAAGCACTACATCAGAAAGTTTATTTCGAAGTAAAGCTTAATTTATTTTCGTTAGCTAAAAGATGACGGAATAATTCTAGTGTCTTATCACCGGGTTTATTTCAAACAAACTATAAGGCATTTCGCAAGCCGTTAGACGGCTGCCAAGGCTTGTGGTTCCCAAGATCGCTGCTTGTGTGACAAGAAATAGATCGCCCTCGCGCGCTCTCCCCCAACACATAAGAATGTCAAGGATAAGAAGACTTTCATGCTGGTTTTCTGGTATTAATTCAACTTTCTGGATACCTGCCAACAGACATCGCGTGAAGAATGTAACTCTGACCATCATTAAAGGGTAGCATCCCATTTTCAGGACTCTTTCCAACTGCATAGCATTATGCCAGACGGCAATAAGAAGTACAAAAATTAATGTACCGCTGCAGGCGCTGCATCATCACTAGGGTGAGAAATGTTGTAGCACGATGGTCAAATGCAATTGTTAGTTTTAAAAGTACGTACATTGGTGGTCGTCTTTACACGTTGTATGTTTCCAACGTCACGTATTCCTTACATATGCAGAAACACACATGAAAACAGAAATATCTCTCTATCTCTCTCCCGATTTCTATACACACACATACACACATATATAAACACATACACACACTATCACTATCTTAATCATTACAGTATTTTCGTATTCTACAGACAGAAAGAAGCATATTGAGTTTATGTTCTACGTTTATAAGACTTGAAATTTCAGTCTCACAATAAATCTTGCACCTTTAACGTTTACTTATCAACATACGTATATAATTATCACTATCAGCAACAAATATTACGGAAATAAGATAAATATAAATTAGCACAGTATATGCGCAATTTTTATTTTTGAAAATTTTTTTAACTCCACAAATATTTCTACTATGTATGGTTTCCATTAACTGCCTGATTGTACATTATGTGGAAGTAAAAAAAAAAAAACAGCAGAATTTTTATTTTGACGTGTTGTTACCCAACGGTACGGCGGCTTGGTTTGATGTCCACGATTGGGTGTTCTGTTTGCCCCCCCCCCCCCCTTTTTTTCTCCTTCCCAAACCCCGCGCAAGGCAATGAGGAACCACCGCCGTATTACTCTCGTCTGATAGATCCAGGTGTCCACCTGAGACCGTCAACTTACAGATAAATTGGAAACGGCATAGATAAATTATGCAGAATATTGTAGGACTATGAAAATGTATATATTGTATATGAATAAAATGTAGCCTCGTTTCCTGGTATTCAAAAAAATTACACTCAGACAAAGCCATAACACAGCCATTAAATTTCTATACGCGAGGAAGGAAAACGTTAGCGGGTGAGATCCAGAGGGACGAAATTTCCTCGACAGTGACGCTGCCAGTTAGTTAAGGCTGTTTCATAAATAACGCTACTGCTTGGCAATTGGGTAAAAAGCTACACATTTCTTCATATGCATAAATTTGCGCACGGAAAACCAGCGGTGCATTATCTTTTTTATTTCGCAATATAAAAATCCGTGGCAAATTTAATACGTTCAACAATAGTATCTGGCATTACTTTCCCCAATCACGGACGCAATCGTAGAAACCCTGCAGATGCGGTAACTGTCCCAAATCTATGAAGTCCAAACAAGTCCCTCATCACAGGCAAAGGGGATTTTGATGCGCTTAATAAGCGCAGTACATCCAATTAACAATCAACACATTGGTTGACCATACAACAATGCTCGTTCCTTCAGTGAAAACCACCCCCACCTCATCTCTTCTGTTCTCGCAAACACGCGTGGTCCGGTATGGTCGGAGTTCTAACCTCTCCTCCCATTAACTCAAGAATGTACCGAGGCTATGTCGTCGGTTAAAACGTTTATCCATCACTAGAAAGGTGTTCTCATTCAATATGGAAATGTAAATGAATCGTCACAACTAATGTAATGCATATGATGGATCAGCGAGCAGAAAGAAAACATGGATCAAAGCGATAACTTTGTGCCCTTTCTTAGTTTCCACGACCGCCGATGAGCGTCCGTCGCTTTTACTTTGTACATAACGGCCTAAGAGCTCAGAGCATAAGCGAGAATGTGATACATAACACATCCAACCGAGAGAAAAGAGTCTGTATCACAAAGAGAAATATATTATGGTACCTTGTTAAAATTATATTGATAACACTGATACGGTCTTCATATACAATATTCGTCTTTTACTTAATTGGACGCAAAAATAAATTATTTGTACAGACCTGTTCTAACTTATTAATGGAATACAGTAGGTGGTCTTCTGAATAGGAAATTATCGTAGTATATAAAATGGGTACACGTAATTTTAAAGCATCAAAAAAGGAGGAAGGCAGTAGACTAATCACGTTCGAATAAAGAATATGAATCATAAATTGCATACTGAAGGTACTAGATACTGACATAATGATTAATGGCATGTTAAGTAAAGTGTTTTTACTATTGGGTATAGCTAAAGAAACCTAACGGGCATTTCGCTTCAAAATAAATCACGTTCAGGCACACGTTAAAATTGTTTAGCAACTACACGGATATTCTTTATACTTTTACAAAGCCCCTGTAAAAGTACAAAGATTTTATTTGCAATATATATGTAGCACTGATTTCCTTTGTAAAAAAAACGCATGGGAAAATTTGTAACAGTCTACCAAAATCATAGATTCGTCGGAAGGTAGATAGTTATGCATCACACCTCTGGAAAGCATTTCTTTGTATTTTTTTCTGGAATAAAATGAATTCTCGTATTGATTGCATGCTTCACAATTTGGAGGGAAAAAAGTATAACTGAACTGCACATTGAATTAAGAAAAAAATAGCATGTAAGTCAAGATAGTGTAGGGATAAGCTGCGTATAGGCCGTTCACAATAAAGTGAGCACTGCAAAAAGTTTTCTTTCTGTCGTTTTGCAGCTATCTTTACTATTTTTAATATGAAAACTACCATGTAACTAAAAACCAGTGCAAACGTTTCAACACCTTCAAAATCTATAATATATTGGCCCAATGAATCATATTTTTATTTAATTACACGTTCTGCTGAGTGCTTAGTTTATAGTGAACAGCGTATGGCATGTAAGTGCAAGGATGCAGGTTCGAATATAAGCGCCTACACGAAACATTTTTTCCTTCTTTTTTTTATAATTTAATGCAAATTTTATTTATTCAAAACATGTTTAATAAAGTGAACTGCCATTATTGAAGTAAAATGAGTATTTAAAACGTAACCTTTTTCTTACTGGAAGCACAAATATAAGTAAAAATACTTGTAATTCTATAAACATATGCGTTGTATCATTTACGAGAACAACCACTGTCGTTTTACAAGGAACTTATTTGGCGACTGCGTTTCCAAGGATCTTAGTTGTAAAAGTATAAAAAAAATTAAATTAAAAGAAAAGTATAAAAAAGTGCAGGCAACGAAAACAGCATGCAGGTGGTGAAAACTACATTCTTCCAACTGTTATGGAACGCCCAAGAATACGTGCCAAGTGGTTTGATACTTAGCTCGCGTACAAATAAATATTACACTTCTTGCTGTCTGAAATACATTTTAAAATTGTGTAGTCCAAGAATGTACAGCTAGACGAAAGCTATTCAAATCTGAAGCAGACATGAATATATGGCTACTATTCGCTGAAATGTACCAAAAAGACCTTTGGAATAGTGGCAAAAAGTTAGTTATTCAGATGAGACTAAGATCAATCTGTACGGAAGTATGTAATGGGTAGCAGGATGTGTGGACACAGAGAGTGAGAGAGAGAGAGAGAGAGAGAGAGAGAGAGAGCTTTTAGTCCACGCTCAACATCGAGGTCTTTAGCGCTTGTGAAAGTGACGAGAGGTTGAGTGTGGAGCAGCGCCAGAATGAAAGGGCGGGGGGAAACGGGAGATACCAGAACAAACCCGTCGACCGACGACATCGTCCGGATGTGTGAAGAAAGATTAATTAAGAGCCCTCTGCGCCTAAAAGTTCAAAATTTTATAATAACACATGCCTGCGCGCTAGAGGCTGAACAGTGACGGAGTTATAAGAGCGAGCGCGCATCAAATTCTGCATCGCCACAAGAAGCCAAACGCTGACCTAGCCCACAAGTCCCGCCGATCCAGTTTCACTATGGGACTTTTAAAAGCTGCGATCATACAATTTTACTGGCGAAAAGTCTGTACCAAAGTCCAGTGCACGTTTCTGTCAGAGTTTCCCACGCACCCGGTTAGAACATTTTAAAGTAGGCCCTACACCAACCTGAGAATGCCGGATTTACCAATGTTGGAGGGCTTCAAACGGTTTTTAATAGACGTGGTGTCGTAATGACATTCTGCCCTTGACCGTTGTGTGTTTCGTTAATTTCGTACATGACAAAGCATTTGAAGCACGTGGCAGGCGGCACACTTAAGTGGACGCCCTTCTCTTGGCACGATAACAACGCGTTTCACTGCATATACCATCCCCGTCAATACAGGCGAGTTGCGAAGGGCATTCCAGTTAGTAATCATCACGGGGGAGGGGAGGTTGAAGTACTTTGTGACAGCTACAAAATATTTCGTTGGTATTCATCCTGCCAAATATTTTTGGGCTCGCCGTAAAAAATATGTGGCTGCCACCACTAATACGTTGTAGGCCATGTCACCAACCAATTAATGTGTGTTTACACAAAATTATTTTTGCAGAGAACATTTCCTACAAAAAAAATAGTGCTGCTGTTGGACACAAACCGTTTTACGCATGTGGAAATCTTGCCGGACGATGCAGTTGGTCGGCGGGTTTCCTCTGGGATTTCCCGTTTCCCTTGCCCCTTCATTCCGGCACCGCTCCATACATCACGTCACCCCTCACCAGCGCTGGACCAAAACCTCTTCATTCGACTTTAGCACTGCTGAGGGGTGACATGATGTACGGAGCAGCGCCGGAATTAAGGGGCGGAGGAAACGGGAGATCACCGAGAAAATCCGCAGACTAGCGGCATCGTCCGGCACGATTCCCACACGCGAAAATCCGGGAATCGAACCCCAGATCACCTTGGTGGGAGGCGTGAGGTCTGACCTCTCGGTCACCGCAGACCCTTAGGATCCTGCAGGAGGCCATGCCTTTAAACATATCTATAACAATACCCTAAGTTAAAAATGGGTACAGGTGGTTCTACCTCGTATTTTATTTTAAGGTGCTATTAAGGGAGTATTTGAATATTAAAATAATATTATATTGGCAACCATTTAAGAAATGGTAATATTTGTAAGGGTAAATAACGCCTTAAAAGTGAAAACCTTTGTGTTGTTATAAAGTAAATTAGATACATTTGTAAGGTTCTGCTTTCATATTGTTGCAACAAATGATTGTGTATACCTTTAATTAAGGTCTAGGAAAAATATGGAGTAATATTTTCAATATTTTACTAGGCACTTATTTGATTTTATATTTTTGGAGCAGGCTCGGGAGTGGCCATGGCCTCTATGCCTCCCGTCTCCCCTAGCCAATCAGGAGCCTCCTCTGGCGCACCGCACATACTGCCGACAAACAACAGCAGTAAGATAAGCACACAAGCAATTTTGAGTCCAGTCTGCTGTCAGACAATAAAGTGCAAATTGAAGGTATCAAAGCAATTTTGTCTAAGCTGGCAGCACGCGATAGCCCTACGTATTATTTCATTATTTACTAGAGTCTTGCAGTAATCAAAGGCATGTCATGACACGTGTCAGCTACTCATAGACGTGACAGTGAAATCTACATTCTTGGATATGATCTTTGGCCGATTCCTGCAATGGGTACGTATTATAAACACAGCCGTTTTTTTGGACATGCGCCATTGCGGGCGAATGTTGTCACTTTTATATTAAATAAGTTAATTTCTTCATCAATAAATTGAGATATATAAATGTAATCAAACTACATCGCCAAAATGTAAATATTATGCTGCTACCGTGTTGCAGAAAAAACCCACAATAAAACAACAAACAAAGGCGCAAAACCAAGTAAGCTGTAGTCGAGACACACAAAACATACAGATAATTGAGGAGTGTCTGAGGGGAACGATAAAAGTGCCAGAAAATCACATTGAGGTTTTCCATTTAAAAAATTATATGTGATGTTGCTAATACCATAGGAAGTGTTATAAGTGTCAATACTATACTGTTCAGCTCAAACAAACGTCCGTAGAATGCACTTGGTATAACTCCATAACTGGTAACACGGAGAATGATACAAGTGCCTTCTGAAGTAACATCACTGCATTGTTTCTATTACATTTCTTTGCACACATACAATCCTGTAAATAAATGCAACACAGCATTCGCATTACATAATCATTTGTGACACGTTTTTTTTCCTGAAAAACTTACAATTTGGCACTTATATCGTTTTCCACAAACACTCCTCAATTACTTACGGAATTCAGTCATATCCCCGAAGACGACACAAGTACAAAAACAGATAAACACAACACACAATTAAGTGGGATGAATATAGTCGATTGGATAAAGATGACAGAAAAAGAACTGACGAAAAAATAATTAAAAAAACTAACAAAAATGGGGTGTGTGAAAAAGGCACAAAATGGATGAACTACGGCAACACAAATAGTGAGAGGCCCGAATGAACAGGCAAGACACAACACAGACAAAAACAGACGAAAAAATAATAGGCCTCTGAAGATAAAAACAGACGAAAAAATAATAGGCCTCTGAAGATAACTCATACGACTTTTCGAGAACTGGTATCTGTTCCAGTCTTCAGGTACATGTACAAACTGAGGAACTCCAGAAGACTGACTGTGACATCTGGAAAAAACAAGGATCGTACACAGGAAAAATGCTTAAATGTAGCTCGGCCAATGACAGTGCAGCTGTTTTATTGTGAGTTTTTCTGCAATACGGCAACAATGGCATATGTTCAAAAAACTGTTATGTTTATACATTCTTGGAGTTCAACCTGACCTAGAATATATCTGCGAAACTGAACGACCTTGAATTATCAGTAGGGACCTGAAAAATTCGCGTTTTCTTATAAGCACAAGCTATAATTCCAGCAACTGTATGTTGGTACCACTTACGCGATTGGCTCTTGACCACGGTCGTAGAATAACAGATCTGGACACTCGCCTGGAAACTTGAGCCCCTTGTTGTTTGGCTGCAGTTCACCGAGTAACCGATAATGCTATACCTTGTTGGCGCTGTAATCCGGGCGGTCGAGCTCAAACTCCGCCCACTTCCCTCCCACTAAGATAAACAATTTATCAAAACGTGTTTTTTTATCAATTTATGAAATACTCCGTTCTCTCACAATTTTAAATCACGGCGCCAGAAATCTTAATTTACTTTATAATGTTAACACTGGGAAAAAGTGAGTGGAGTTCGAGTCCGACCGCCCGGATTACAGCGCCAAAAAGTACGACATTCTCGGTAACTTGACGAACTACAGCCAAACAAGGGGGTCAAGCAAAATACATTGGTAGATAGGCGAGTGTTCAGACCTGTTCTTCAACGATAGTGCTCTTGACTTATCCGACACCTTCTGAAAGTAGCTAGGGCAATAACAAACATGTAACTATACGCACGCCCATTTCACTGTGGAAGCGAGCAGATAATGAACAGTTACGGTATGCTTCATTTCACAGATATTCTTGGAGGCTAGCCTACACGACAGTGAACCCGCGAATTTTTCCGGTCCCTAATTATGAGTATAAACGATAATTACCGGCATGAGAGAGAAGCGGAAACAGCACCCACAGGATACATGCATCAGTTCCTGCGATATTATGAATAAACACGAACATCAGTTATGTTTCCAGCTAGTAAACTGGAGGAGAGGTGGTGTCAGTGGAGGTAACTGACTACGGAGAGGATGACGAGGAGGGACCTTCAACTTTCACTGCATGGCTCGAGGCCAGGCGGGTCGCCGTGTTACGTGGTTGTTGGCAGCCGCGAACACATCAGCGCAGCCCCGCGAAGATACGTGGATGACACATGCCACTTGTGTGCCTCTCAACACTGACAACTACCGTCAAGATCTTCCCAGGTCTTCTGATGCGGGCAGCTAAGTTGCTCCGTTTAGCGAGACACCTCTCGTGGTAATGCTACTATGCTCGCATTTTAGTTCCTATTATAATATGTATTTTGGGGCGTTCTGTGTAGCTTACTATTTATTGTATTAGTTGCACGTATTAAAAAAACGTGCCAGCCGGATGATAACCAGCTTCTTATCTTAAAGAGGGCGTAGGACATAATTCAACGCTAAAACCATTAATATATAACTGTAGGTTTCTTGAAGCCAATTTGCGAAAGTTAAACAATAGCAATCCTAGACAATAGTTTCAGCAAACGTTTTAAAAAAAATTGTTTACAGTGTTACGAATTTCTGAGGCACAATCTCTGACGCCGGAACCTCATGCATGTAACTGCGGCGCAAGAGATCACGCGTAACGAAATAGCCATTTTGGATAAATATTTACTCATAAACTTGGCAAATACCATTATCTAGGATTGTCATTGAGTACTTTATCCATATTGGCTTCGAAAAAAGCGTAGAAATAAACTGATTTTTTCAGCGTTTAGTTATCGACCACGCAATCTTAAGTCGTTTGTTAAATTGCCTCAGTAAGGGCCAGTTTCACCAACGACGTTTAACTATGCCACAAAGCGAGATTAACAAAACTCGATGAAGAGCTAAACCTGAGTTAAGTTACAGGTGTGATCCACCAACAACACAGCGAGTTTATGTTACTAGAGATTAGTTAAACTTGCCTGCACGATGGGTAGTGTGAGCTGAGTTGCCTTAATTGTGTCGGAAATACCCGAACACTAGTCGGAAATTGCCGAATGTGAGTTTGTGAATTATATCATTTGGAAACTTTGTACAGCGTTCTTGAGGGGAAGGGGGGAGTGTTTGCATCATACTATCTAGGGGGGGGGATACAGCTAGGGGACTAGGTACCCCTGGGTAAATTTGGAGCAAAGCCAAAAAGAAATACCAGGGGAAGATGATCCAGCAAATATAATTTAGATAATTTTATTGCTGTAAAGGCAAATGTTTGTCTACACACAATTGTTTAATTATTTTCTCGTCTGTGTACTTCTTGTTAACCTGACAATACCAGACGTGAAACAGAACCTCATACACTGTAAAAAAATTTGTTGTACTTTTACAAAGAAAATCTTTGGAAACCCAGTTACCAAAGAAATTCCTTGTAAAACTACGATGGTTGTCCTAATAAAATACAAAGTATATGTCTGTAAAATTACAAGGAATAACCTCGTAGTTGTACTTTCAACAAGGAAAAAAAATTAATGCTCACTGCACTTTATAATAAATAACATTAAACTTATTTATCAAATAACTTTTTAATAAAGGTCGTTTATATGAAATTATTTTGAAAATAAAAAAATTTAGAGGCGGTAAGTATCGAACCATTGTCCCCGCTTGTAGTACCTACGCATCTTTCCTCTAGACCACTGTGACTTCTGTACTGCTGGTGTATGTATCAATGAAAGTGAATGGACTATTGTTTTGACTAGCGGAAATATATTTGGAAGTCTGTATCATCATGCTCATCAAAATAATGATTTATTTCTCTAATCCGACGAGGCAGATACACAAGAACAAGTCTTCATCGTTTGTGTTGTCTACAGATACCAAACTATACAGTGCTCGCGCCATTTTATAATGAACTTAATCGAGATTAGCGACTATACCTGGCCAAAATCGAGCAGTTAAATTTAATCTCGCTTAAGACGAGGACATCGAGTTTAACTGCTTGGTGAAACCAAAAACATATATAATCGAGATTAAGTGCCGATTAATCTAGATTAAATCGCTTAAACTTGGTTGGTGAAACCGGACCTAACAAGCAGGTTATACATTACTAGCGTTTTAATTTTTTACACGGCATTGGGTACGGTTTCGAAGTAACCGACAGACCAAAACCAATTTACTAAAAACTAACAGAGCCACAGAAAAGGAGCTGGGGAGAGAAAGGGGCAAACGCAAAAGATCTCGTATCATCACTTAAATAAGCGAAAATTGTCTTATTTATTAAAGGCGCTTTAAGTAAACAAATAAACAGTAAACAAAAAGCGAGGAAGGAGTTTGGAATTTGAATGGTATAAAGCCCCGAAGACTTACGGGCCCGGAAATCCTGCCCGCGGCGTCAAATAATGCAGTGCGTAACCGTAATATATGGGGGGAAATGCGCGGGTTCACTGACGTGTAGGCTAGCCTCCAAGAACTTGTGTGTATCCAAGCAGACATATCTGCTCACTGGCTGCTCGATGACGCTGTGATATGGGCCTGCATTTAGTTGCTTCTGTACTATTGGCTAAGCGACTACCAGGAAGTGTCAAATAAGTCACGGGCAAATTGCGAAAGTGGCACGACCTTACAGCTGCTGGAATTATATAGCTTGGGTCCAAAAGAAAACGCGAATTTTTCAAGTTCCCACACATTACGTGTGCGTGTGTGTGTGTATAATTACCTGTTAGTGCACAGAATGAGTAGCAAAATAACAAAGCTGGTCTCTCACACGTAATAACTACTACTTGAGAATTTCTAAAATCACTACGTGAGTGGCAACTCGGCTTTCGACTTTTTTTTGCCACGACAATTCACAGCTTAACGTTTTAAAACCTGCACAAAATAAAGACAGTATTAACGTATTTCTATTAAATTTACAATACGGCGAAATATCTACTAGTATGGTAGCAGCCAGTAATCAAGGTTACGCCCGGTAGTTCTACAGTGACTTTCAAAATATTTCTGAAAGCAACATCACTTTCATATCAAAGAATTCCTACATTGTTTTGTCACAGTTTTGCCAGACATCTACATAATGTTTTGGTAGTAATAAACCTTACTAGTTTTTAAGATTTTTGCAGCCAAAGCATCACTAATTCTGTTACGAAAATTGTACAAAATCAAGAACTTTTTCGCGAACGAACGGTGTATAATTCAGCAAAACGTCTACAAAGAACTGGGCATCGTATGACTGTTCTTAGCTTTCAATTTTTTAGAAGCCTTTCGGTAAAAAGTTTTGAGTTTTTTGCCCCAATGTAAAAAAAATGTACCTAGCATGGCGTTAAAATATTAAGTTATGAAAAGTTGTCTAGAAAGCGAAATGCCACTGTACAGTTAACGCTCTCTCTCTCTCTCTCTCTCTCTCTCTCTCTCTCTCTCTCTCTCTCTCTCCTTTATGTATAGAAATCTTAAAACTCGAAAACTGCTGAGTTGAATACGCAAGGAATGTGGCAACCACACAGAACGCAAGGTTAATTTTTTTACACCTGGAATCTATTTATTTATGAACGTTTTCTAATTTTTAACGCGCGACAAGGAATTACGAAACACTTCTTAGCAGAGTGGGAAATTAATGCTTGTTACGGTAGTGGCTGTCCTTGGCTAGGTAAACTCTGGTTAGGCAGGATGCCAGATAATATTATCATAATTATCTCGTGTTTCTGCAACTTACTTACGCAATACGTCGGCTCGAACCCCGGGGTTACCTAATACGAAGTAAATTTATGACTCATTGATACTGCCATCGGCACGTAAGGAAAATTACCTCATTCTGCATCGAATATAAGTGTGAACAAACACGTTGCACTCAAGCTGTCGCGATATGCATCACTTTGTGGGTGTGCCTGAATCCTAAGTGGCGCGGTCCAAAACTGTCTCAAAAATGTGTACAAGATACCTCACCTGCCATTAGTCCACTGACATAATAGTGTTCTATATACAGACAGCGGAACATGCCCTGCGGCAACGTTATTGGTAGATGTTTCACTGCGCGCGTGAGTATGGCTATTTACGTTTAAGTCAAGATAAATTAGCATAACAAGCTTAAAATTATGAAGTGGCTTAAAAAATTATTTTTGTACAGTAAGTACTAGTTACAAGAATTACGCGATTAAAAACTATGCATAGTTAACTCAAAATTAGGTGAGTGATTCCACACGCAATTTGTGTGTGTGTATATAAATGTATTTATGACACTCCAGTCAATTAAATACTTAAGGAATTATTAGCCCTTGAGATTCGAGTTTATTAAGTGTATTTTGGCAAAATACTGGAAATAAAAAAAAACGCCTCGAATTAAATTACGATTCTGTGAGAGATGTCACCATTTAAATTTTAAACTTGTGAAGAAATAACCTTCAAGCCGTTTCCGCCCATGGATGTAACAGAGGTGCCGCCCTATTACTGCAAGAAAATTACTTCCGCTGCCAGGTTTTGTGAATATTTCATGTCTGTTTGAATTTGGTGAAATGAATGTTGCACCACTTGTTTCAGTTACGGGGGCATAACTACAACTCTGCTTCGTGGTCAGTGATTGGATGTTTTTATCTCAGCGTCTTGGGATTCTAGCCGCAAATAACAGACGTAAGGTGTTGCACTAACCGTGTTCTCATTGGCAGAGTCAAATGAGCCACGCCTCTGCACAAATACACTCTGCCAACAGCCTTTGACCTTGTGAAAGTAATCCTAAAACCATTATTACGTTCTTCATTTTTTCCTGCAATTTTTTAAGAATACGAAACGATTTCGTTGTGCATTTCTTAATATTTTGGAATGTGCCAATAGTATACCATTTCAGTGTAAATTATTTCGTTCAAGCTGGTTTTTGTTAATTGTATGTTCTCGAAACTTGCAAATTTTGACTGACATGCCGATGTGGGAAGACTATGACAGCTAAAAAATTATTTACGAATGGAATAACGTAGTCACAAGTAACGTGTACAACCGTGTTTACGTGGCCATTCCAGGGGCGTCATTTAGAAGGGGGAAGGAGGGGGGCAATACGTATAATTTTTTGTGTATTTTATTATATAAATAATACTAACCTAAGCACATGAAATTTAAGATTTATTATTAAAGTTAATTAATAAAAAAGATGCAACAAGGTCACCGTCGCCAAAAACAACAACCTTGCCCCACCCCCCTGCCAAGAAAAACCTGAAATTCCGCCCTCTATGAGGAGTTGAATATTAATGTTTTTTCATGGTGAATTGTAAAATACATGCTATCCTAAAGTACAGCCTACAAATAAAAAAAATAAACATCGCTTGGTAAGTATTAGTGGAACTTGGCGTTGACCACAATTCCGGCTCGACAGAGGGAGAGAGAGAGAACGGGAGAGAGAGAGAGGTAGAGAGAGCACGAAACGCATACACGCACGCACACGCCTGCCTGCACGGCGGTTAACTAAGGGAACACTGCCAATACGAACCATTGTCCGCTCGGTCACTCCCTCATACGGCCATCTCACACCTCTCCTCAGTGCACAGCATACCATCATACACTGTACGTCCGGTACAAGTTTTACAGCTGTGTCCGCAGCTAAGGATCTACGCTTGCGTTCCTACAATAAAATATTCCAGGTACATTCGACACGTACGTAATGACTCGAGGTCGTGTGCCAAATTAATAACTTGGAAAATTGGAACGACCCACTTGTCGAGTATTTCGTATTTAGCAATCTTTTTCACACATTAAAAACCAACTTTAAGCTCCCAAATTTCAGGTTACTAAATCGGGCGGGTTGCGTAGGTAATTAAAAAACTAAATGTGTCAATGATATGACTATCTTACGTACGACAAATGTAACAATAGTATCTGGACACCACATGCATGTTAGTAAAGGTGTACCATTGAATAAACTTGGGCAATGCAACGTCAATGTACGTGACTTACATATTTAACTACGGATTACTTTTCACCTGTAAAAGGTATTATGTAATTTTACAGAAGCTTAAACCCATGTCAAAAAATAATAAACGTAAACGCTAACGGTACTTGACCACTGTACAAAAAAAAAAGTACTGAAAACAGTGAATATCGAAAACATCCTACAGGATCAACACATTCGATGTGCGTCAGAGCGGCCAACCGAAAAAGTGTTTAGTGTCGGGATTACCACGAGTAGCGCGCATATTTTATCTTTCTGTCAGAAAATTAAATTAGGTGATATGATACCACGCATAATTATGTTGGACACACCGAAATAACACCATTAACTAAACCGGGTAGACAGCAATACGAAATGCATCATACATTTGATGGTTCATCGTTTCACAGATACACGAAATTTTAATTTAAATGACTGTGTTTAAAGTAGGCCTACCGTATATAAAACATGATTAAATAAATTTAAAACATATTTATTAAATAAACAGGGTTGTAATAAAAAAGATGACCTACATAACTCAAATGTTATGGAAAAAATAAGGGGAGAGTGTGTAAAAGTAGAACAACTAACCGCATACGAGTATAAAATTAAATTCTACAGTAAGACTACATTTTCATTAAATGTTTTATGTTATTTATTTTAGTCAATCGGTTGTGAATTCAAACAATGGCAGGGATTTTTTTTGACGGAGGGAGAGGGGGGGGGGGGACTATACGTTCTACGATGCTCTAAATCCAGCTCCATGTCCCATAGCTCTTACCAAACATTAAACACCAGCGCTAATAAGCGACCAAGAAAGCAAACATTACGAACGATTACTCAAAAGACTGCATATGTTTGTAAAATTACAAGGACTAGCCTTGTAGCTGTACTTTCAATACGAAAAAAAAATTTTAATGTTCATTGTGCTTCATAAACAACACTGAACTTATTCATCAAATAATTATTGAATATAGGACGTATACAAGAGATTATTTTGAAAATAAAAAAAATAAAAAAAACTCGCGAGGCACTAAGTTTCGAACCACTCTTCCCACGCTTATAATCTACACACCTTACCCCTAGACCACTGATTTACACATCGGCTAGTATTTATTTATTTGTATACATTCAATGTAAAGTTCAGTAATAATGCTTCCCTTTAAAGCACTCTTTTAATATAAACATTCACTTTATTCCAGAAAATACTTTTCAGAGGTTGTGATCTTTGCATAAGTGATATCCGGCGAACTTACGATTTTTGTAGGCTACACATTTTTTCTAAGTTTTTTTGCAAACATATCCTTTAAACGTTATAAACTTATAATTTTACAAGGAATATTTTCAACATTTACAAAAGTTTGTACAACTACGAAGAAGTGCCTTGTCATATTTTACAAAATAATTTACAGTGCAGGAACTGTTGGTATAGGTAAGCCTACAAGGAATTCCTTTGTAGTACTACAAAGCTTACCTTTGTAACTTCATAAACTAATGATTTTATTTACAAGGATATTCTTTGTACTTTTACAAGGACTTGTAAAAGTACAAGGAATATCGTTGTAAATTTTACAAAAAAAATTTTAGAGTGTACTGGATTATAACTATATTTAAGGGTCTTCTCCTCCGTTAGATTAGTCATTCAAAATGTCAATGCAACTTTTGTATAATTTATATTTTTTTTATCTTTGAGTATTTGTGTTTGTATATTTATTTTATTGTACTCTTTGAGTATTTGTGTTTATATATATACACACACACACACACACATATATATATATATATATATATACACACATATATATATATATACACACACACATATATATATATAAAACACATCCATACAACGTTAATAATTAAGAAGCATTTTTTGTTAATCTGGAAATATTGTTTAAGTATACGAAATACTTACCGTGAAAGAGTAATATTAAAATAGCGAGGAATTAAATATAATTTCAACCATGACGGCTGCACACACTGAATCACCATTCCAAAGAGAGTTCAAGTGTCCTGGTACAAAAACGCTATGTAAAGAACATTTGGCAGTGCTAGGGGAATACTGTTTCTACTGCAAAATTTAAACTAATAGCAGAGATACAGAGCATCTATATGTATAGTTGTTTGGCCACATCGAAGCTTGAATTACAACCGTAGTATCCTTGGCTACACCCTAATTAAGAACCGTGTTGGCACCGATAAGATTATATTTTATTCGTTGGACGGCTGATTTGGCACCCCTAACCAGTCACAAGAAAGTCAACAGAAAATGGGATCCTTGCCAAGAAGGGCTTCGCAAAATCAAAAGTCTAAAGAAAAAATAAAACTAAATTAACTGCGTAAAAATTATAGTGACGTGCGCACTTAGAATCACTTGCTAAGTAACCGTACTTTCAATCTGAGTTCGCAGACAACCCTTGCTCCTGAAGTCTCAGCGTGTAATGGAAAAATAGCGTGGAAAAGTGAGTACATAAGAATAGGTGTTGGACAATTTTATTGTACTTAAATTTTGGAACCATAAGTTGTATTAGGCCTATCTAAACTTTCTCTTCGACAAAGCATAGGATACATTCTTGATAAACTGCTCGACATGAATAATAATGGAATCTTTCATTAAATTTTTCATGCAGAATCATTGCATAAGATAATTCTAGAAAGTTAACCTATAATTCTAAAATATCAAATAATTCATTGCCGCTACGACTACCGGTGTGAAATCCCTCCACCGTACGTGTTAAAGAGAACTGGTGAAATTCAAAACAATCGTTTGTACAAGTTTTCAATGTATCGAAACAACACTCTCCCCCGTTCTCACTTGTTTCGAAAACCGAGTTCAATTAGTATGACCTACTCATATCGGCCTATACTTATACATCGCCCGGAATAGGGCCAACGAATCCCAGTAAAAAAAAAAAACCGTTGTCTATCAGCTCGCAATATTCTTACAAAGACACTTACTTCCATTAGACAAATACTACTCTCTGCCCCATACTGTACACATTTGCATCGACTGTTCCTCGTAGAACCATTTATTCACACTTACACCAGTTGCTCGTTCCTGCAGGAGCGTCTAATAGTAGGTCTATCAAAAATATACTGGAAATAACGCCGGAGTTGAAACGGGCGAATTTATTTAATAATACTCTGCCATTAAGCGTGTTCCAGTGGGGAATGATCATAATTTTATATTTGTATGATATAGTGTGACTTTCGCAGGCGTTACTTGCCAGTACATTTTCCTGCTGGAAAAAAAAAATTAGCTCACCAAGTTTTACCACAATGGCACTTCAAAGTCAAAATTTGCACGTTTTTGGTTCTTGTTAGCAGCAAAAATCAATGAACATTATGAAATGGAGAAAAAAAATCGCACTGGAACTAGATGTCAAAGGCTACTTACTGCTTGACATGTTTTAAAATCCATTACAAAATATCTCTGTATTTTAAAAAAATCTCTGAAATTTTGAATTGTTTGCCTTTTTACCGATTTTTTTTTAATGCAAAAAAATAGTTGGTAATTACTAATTAATTGTAAAACATGTCGAGCAGTAGCCCGTCAAATGTGGTTTCAGTGTATTTTTTTTTTATTTCATTACGTTCATGTTCTTGCGGCTTATAAGAACTAAAAACGTGACCATTTTGACTTTAAAGCACCATTATTGGAAAACTGGTTGAGTTTTTTTTTTTTGTAAGAGGAAAATGTACTCGCAAGTAACGTCTACGGAACTAACGCTATTTCACACAAATATAAAATTACGACTTCTCACTTGGACGTCCTTAGGCGAATAATCTTGGTCCGAATGGTGACGACACTGGGCATATGCATTGGCACACGCTCTGCTCCTTCAAAGCAAATCGTTACCTTGTCGTCGCTGCACATAAACAAGCGCCGCCGTGGTGGCAAGTCAAAAGAGAAAGCTATCTGAGCGCGACCGGTATCCCATAAAATTTCAGGATACCAGATTTTAAAACAACTTAAAGATAGCTACTAGGACGTTGAGAAATCAAGATATTGACGTGGCAGGAAAATTGTTTCACTACATTACATTCTTGAAGTACCTATAGTAAAATTTTATTAATTTAATTTATTCACAATTTCAACCTCTGAATTACAAACAAAAATAACTGCGAGTTTAAATAAGTTCAAGAATGAACATCGCAGAACATTTAAATTCCATAAATGGCAGTGTTCTATGCAACAGTTAAAAGATCTATAGGCACGAGAAATTATTACTGAATTTTTAAGATAGTTTTAACTGGCAGATTGCTAGCTGTAGTGAACTGTTTTAATACAACTCTTGTGCAGCGTATTTGCACGCTCTATGAATATACTTCTCGAATACTATTTATTTATTTATGCAAAAAAAAATTTCCGAGCCATTTGTTTAACTATAGACACCAAAATTGTTCAAAATAAAAGGCAATTTAAATTCACCATAGAAAATACACAGTACGAAGAAGCAAATGGTTTACATCGGAAGATCCTACACTACGTGGAATGTATTTAAACTCTGAAAAATATTATTTATTAAGATTGTGGTCTGCAGAACAGAGCGAAAGTTCTCAGGCACATTAATCATATTACTGAATGGTGTGTGTATGTGTTAATATATGTATATGTACGTATATATACATATATACACACATATACATGCATAGCCTATATACACATACACACATCATAAAAATGTACTACACGAGAGAGAAAAAACGTTTCAGCAGCACTGTAATAGAAAAAAAAATCTATATTAAAATCTTAATCCAAGGGTTACAAGCGTGATAATGTACTAATATACAGGCTGTAAGAAAATTAATAACCCAAACTTAGAAAAAATGGGATGGGGGCGATAACTCATTAAACAAGTATAAATTGTACGGGACACTTTCCAGCCAAATTAACACTGGAAAATACAAACCCCAGAAAACAGATTTAAAATATATCGGAAATGGGTCGGAGTTGAATTGCGATTCTGAGTAGGATATGTGGTGTACCTGGGATCTTAAACACGTAAATAAAAAAGCCTTTCATGAAAGTAATAGGGGTGGCCACCCTCATATTGCATAGCTGCCTGGTGTTCTTTAACATTTCATGTTGTCTATTTGAAAAGTACGTCGTAAGGAACACAAATGGTCCTCTTGTAGCAAGCGCCTGAAATATGTACACAGCAGTTTCTCTGACAATAACAACGTCTGGTAAGTAGGCAAAAACTGCTCCTTTCGCAGAGGAATTTGTTAGTAAAATACAGTGCTCTCAGAAAATGCATCCTGTGATGCAGATTTTTTAAAAGGATGTCGCAAAAAAACTTAGGGACCACTCGATAATATTGAAAACAATTTTTTTTCAAGTGTTGGTTGTGGGATATAATGCACATGTAAACACATATATACATAATAAATACCGACACATTCACACACACACATATATATATATGTATGTATATAAACACACACGTCCATACGCGCCGCCATAAATAGTTTAGAACTTACATTTATATGACACGTGAATAATAGTTAATGGAATTCACGGAAAGTTTATTGTTGACAAAACGCGATGTGCTCTATGAACACAATGTCAGAGAAATATTTTTCTAGTGCATTCCCGAAACTTCGCGCTTTTTTTTCCATCTCAATTATCCAAGGTTTGCGTTATTGCATTATAACATCACACTGCTAATTAAGTATACCAGCTTGTGGAAAATGCGAAATAGTTATTGTCCCAAAGCACCTGAAAACTATGTGAAAGTACAACTAACTTTAGAAGTAATAAGCTGTTTACAACAATACTGATGTGAATGGGAAAGATAGTCTTCGAAAACTACACAATTTTAAGGAAGAATTAGGTTTATATTCAAAATATGTAATACGGCATGGTCTTCCTGCACAAAGTTCAGACAGTAAATGCATCAATTGGGCGATAGTAATATGTGGGAACAGACAATTTCAATCAAGAGTATAAAGTAACTGTGATGCACTTGATCCAGTAATTCTAGGATATATCAGTCTTTTAAGAACACGTGCACGTATCTCGATTGGTAATAAAAAAGATGTAGGGTCTAATGCATTAGTGAACCACGTAAATTTTCTTAAGTGTTCGGAAAAAAATAATTTTAATTCACACATGAGCCTTGAACTACAATGTTGATATAATTACATAATGTATTCTTTATTACACTAGGGGCCGCGGGTGGCGCAGTGGATAGAGCACTTGCCTCCCACCAAGGCAATCCGGGTTCGATTCCCGGCGGAGTCGGTGCACGGAATCGTGCCGCTGGTCGACGGGTTTTCTCGGGCATATTCCGTTTCCCCCGCCACTTCATTCACATTCACAGCATGTCAACCTTCGCTAGCGCTAAGTTCTGACCAAAATGTCTCCACTTCACTTCTTTAGAATTCAGTTATGCATACACTTGATTTAGAGTAAAAGAGAACAATTCCCATGTTTCAGGAAGAAAAAAACGGACTTGCTTCACAATGGCACCAGACCCTCCAGTCATCTAGCTTTCTTGGGAGTGAGCGAGAATCCACAAAGCAATAAGACAAATCAACTCACGAACAAGGCAATAATGTAATGTGATCATAAGTTAGGCTAATATAAGGGAGGCATGTTTGCAGTCGGCACGAGGGCAGCTGTCACAAGAGACGGAAGGGAGGAAGTTACACGGTCTGGCAACGTGACAGTTGGGGCGAAGTGAAGAGCCGCTACTCGCGGTGCGTACAGCGGGATAAGGGCTGCATGCTGAGGGCTACAGAGTGAAGGAGACGTGCTTGACATTTCCACAGCAGAGAAGAGGCGGCTGGCTCAAGAGGGTAGCTTTCTCCTTCCTGCCTGCCTGTCTGTGCAGCTGGTCGCTACTACACTTGCCAAACTTCTACCGCGCATGCCGATATCTTGCCGTGGTTTCCCCAAACCGCTCCAGGTGATGGTAACTTAACTAAGACCATCGCCAATTCCTCTCTCAATTCCTGTTCTCGACCGTCAATGACCTCACAGTCGACTAGACGTAAAGAAAGCCGACTAAAAAAATAGTAACCTATAAAATTTAGAATTCCAATGCGAGCAATATTTTCATAAAGGCAATGTCTACGATTTGTGCAGTGTTTGGTACAAGTAATAACTGAAATTTTTTTTTTGTGGTTGTGGAGTCTGTGCAGTCTTCACAGGTAAGTACAGAATTACTAGGTAAGACTTAACGCCTCTATTACTGTTGACTTACGGTTGTAACGGGGTAAAGTTACATGTAAACGAAGTGTGACTTGTGCCATTTTACACCCATCAAAGTCTGCAAGGAAGGCACAGTTCAGGCTTGTACCCATCTTACCGCCCAGTAAAGAGAATTCAATTTCTTGAATGTCGTATGACGCCACGATGACGTTATAACCGCGGCCATTTTGGCATTCAATTTATTGAGTGTCCTGAATTTCGTCAAAGATTTTCGTTTCCAACATGTTTGAAATTTTCTCGAATCAAAATATTTGAGATTAGAAACGAGGTTTTCCTAACATTAATAATTCAAATAACATATCCAGTGTATTCTGTGTGCGAAATATACAATATTAAAAATAACAACACAAATAATACGCTATTTTGTATTGACTAAACCAGGTATTTTTGTGTAGTGCAGGGTCAGTGGATAGCTATAAAATAGTTGAATTATTTATTTTGTACGTCATTTAATTGTGTGATAACTTTTCAAGTGGTACCTTCAATGATTATTGGATCAAAACTCTTGAATCGTCGTGCTATTCAATAAAAATTTGATCGTGTGAAATGGCCTTTAAGAGCGTGCAATTTGGGACTTGAACCAGGGATGTGTGATGTTTGCCAGTGTCATAGTGTCATGTCGGAATCGTATAGGCACGACAGAGGCGACACGACGGGCGTGATGCGACACTAAAAATTCTTGTTACTGCAAACCCTAGTTTGGTTGCCGCGCGATAAACAAAAAATTAAATTACAGCCACAGATGGTTTACAGTATTTCAGGTGTTTCCGGGTTATTTGAAATAACAGTAAGTGGGGATGACTTTGGACACATAGGGTAACTTTGGGACACTCCTAAAAATTATTTTTTTCACATATATGGTAGCTCTGAATAAAGACATTTATTTAATTTACATTAATTGCAAGTAGGCCTAATAAATATTTACATGAAATTTTAAAAAAAATATATTTACTAGCTGACACATACAGAAAATTTAAAAAAATCGTATAAAAGTGCTCCAAATATACCACCACTAACAGTATATTTTAAAATACCCACTGGCGTTCCGAAATTTGGAAATAAACGAAAAACTACAAGTTTGCTTAAAAAAGGTTACGATTTGCTTACGGTAAGCAAACTAAATCTCTATTTTAAAATAAATTAACTTAATTTACTACCAACTCACGAGTTTTATCAACATTTGGGCGGAAAACTGAAATCCGACCCGAATAAAATCGATACAATATCTATTTGGAATCCGCCTCGCGTCCTCCATTTTTGTCGCGCCGTCGTCACGGAAACTTTGGTGCTAATTGACGGACTTCCTTTTAGTGTCGCAGAGGTCGTGTCGCTTCTTTTGTGCCTATGATTCCGGCATTACACTGGCAAACATCACACGTTCCTGGTTCGAGGAGTTCCACATATCTTTACTGGGCGGTAAGATGGGCACAAGTCCCACTTCATTTACATGTAATAAAGGCGTTAAGTCTCACCCAATAATTTTATACTTTTCTGTTGAGACTGCGCAGATTGCACTACCACCAAAAAAATATTTCTTTTTTTATGATTACTTGTACGAAATACCGCACAAATAGTAGACATTGCCTTTATTAAAATATTTCTCGCGTCTAAAATTTAAATTACAAATGCTAATTTTATTCTAGTGGGTTTTACGTCTTGTTGACAGGTCATTAATTAGACAGAGTCACACAAATTTAACACAAGAACAGTAATCGAGACAGGAATTAGCGATGGCATATATTAAGAAAGTATAAACAATCCCAACATTCACCTGGAGCAGTTACAGGAAACCATGGAAAACCGATATCAAGATAGCCGAAACAGGAAATCAAACTTTAGTCAAAAAACTTTTTTTTAAGCAGTAACAACTAAGACTATTTATGCCTAAACAAGGACGCCATGAGGACATTTTACTCTTAATATTTTTATTGGAAATATTAAAGATGAATAATATTATTTTTGCCTTTTTAATAGCAATAACATACGCGGAAGGTCCCAAGGGCCAACAGTGGAGACAACTATTTTTATAAGTACAAAAACGCTTCTACTGTAATGTTTACAGCTGTATGTCACCGCATACTTTTTTGGAGTGAATTGTCTCACAATGAAGTAATGTTTACTATGGGGAAGTCTCGAAAAAGGAACCGTTATGATTTTGACACCTAGAGCAAAATGTAATGTAAAATACAAACTATTTTTATGTGACTAAAAATTCACCAGATGTGTTGTCAACAACTTTAAAGAGTATTACGCAACCATATTGAAGAACAAGATTTTGCCAAAAAAAACTGTTTTAAATCACGTTACTCGAGTTCATATTGAAATGCTTTGCCTACAAAAAATAAAAAGTACTTTCGCTTAGACTCCTGATATTATTTCATTTTGTTGTGAAGGTCATACAGTTGCGTATGCTAAGTGAATTTTTCTCTGTTATGTGATTTCCTGCGTTCATTATAAGTAATACTTAATTTCAGCACAAGTGCCGACAAAGTTTTAACTCGAGTAAAAGAGCACTATTAACTTAGAAATTGTTTTTAACTTCGTGAAATACGAGTGTTAAAACGCATGGCTCCTACATTAATTTAACATTACAACAGAACGTATGTTAATAAAGAAAAATTAATATGGAATCGATTTCCTATTCATTACTTGTTTACGTCTCTGACATATAGTTTGATAAATCTAATGCCACATATTTTTATACACATATACATATATTATATAGAACACAACACGTAACCGTAACTGACGAGACAATCTAACTACAGCAAGCAGTACACAAAACGAACGTCCACCACGAAAAATGCAGTTGAATCATTAACACAATTCTTTCAAACAAAAAATAACGAACTGGTAGTAATACACAAGCACCGCATGTTTCGCCACCTACAGAGTCCAGAAAATTCGCTGTGAAATAGAATAACATGACTTAAAACCGACATTAGAGAAATTTTAAAGTTGTAATTTGTGTCAACACAAGTTTTTGTACATCCTTGGAAAGATTTTTTTAACCCAAAATTAATTAGCCAGTTTTCTTTTATATTCATTTTGAAACACTTAATAACCAGTTAACTTGAATATTGACCAGTGCAATAAAAAGCTCACTATCTGACGAACAAAAGTGGATATAGTAGAAAACTGTAATGCGAAGCTTGCACATTCGATTCAAAATTTCAGGTAGTCTTTAGCTTTCGTTTTCAACCGGAGATTTGTTTACGTGGGTCAATCGTTACACACAGTACGTAAATATTGCACACAATAGCGCAATAAATAATGCCTGACGCAAATCCATCTTTGATGAGCACGAGAGCAATCGAGCCGAAGTTTCGCCTTTCCCTTACAATATGACCTGATTCTTGTATGCGTGAGATAGTACTTTCACCTTTCAGTCCTCGACAGAGTGGAAGGGGGGGATAACGATTCAGGCCTGGCGGGTGTAACGGCACATCAGAACGGACGTCCTGCAAAATGCAGTGACCTGTGCCGACATTTAAGGGCTCCGCTTGCCTGCAGATCATTTGCACGTTCCCAGGTCTCGATACGCGAGACAGATTCTTGCTCCTACACCACTTGCTTCTTCGCATATACGTGTCATATGACAAGCAGTTTTTTTCCTATGGTAACTCGCCGTAACGAGACTTTGAAAAGTGACGTTTTATTTTTGTGGCCTGCAAATAAAACTGGTAGATAAACTTTACTACAGTAAAAAAAATTGTTACTGAGGACTAATATGTCATCCGTACGCAAAATCTTCTAAAGATAATGGATGACACTAAGAGATTTATTTCTTAAAGGGCCGTTCCAGTGTTTCAGGCGCATGTACGCAACCCGCATTAATCCCGTATAGATCCAGGCTAATTTTACTATCGGTATACCAATAAGAGCTTTTCACATATCAACATTACCTTCACGCTTTATCAAAGACACAGTAGTTTTTATTTTCGCTTCGTTCTGTAAAATCAAAGTATAATAAACGGTTACAATATAAACTTGATACAAAAACACGTAAACGTTATGACTCAACAACAAAAATAAGAAAATTATAAAACACTCCCCCTTAAGAGTTCTTGGTACATAAGCCAGCGATAAAAGCATCGGTTCAGAATTGTAGGTTTCTAGAAGCCAATTTACAAAAATAAAAAAACAGCAATCTAAGACGAAAGTTTCTGCCAACTTTCTGAGCACGAGTAACGTATAACTGAACAATCTCTGACACCGAGATCTCGTACATTTAATTGCGGTGCAAGAGATCACGCCTAACAAATGCATCACGCTGGGTAAATGTTTGCTCATAAAGTTCCCAAATATAATTAACAAGGATTGATGTTTTGTAGTTTTTCTATACTGACTTTCAAAAAGTGTAGATCTTAATAATTATAGTACAGCGCTTATTTGTCTACCGTGCCCTCGTAAGGGCGTTCGCGTCGCAAAAATTCATAATTTATCATTTCATGACTTAGTGTTAGTTTTATAGACGTTACTTGTGACTACATTTTCGGCTTGCAAAAATTGTTTAGCTATCACAGTCTTCTCATAACGACATGACAAAGTCAAAATTTGCAAGTTACGAGAACATAGTAATAACAAAATCCAAGTGACTTACCGGTACTCAAGCGAAATAATTTACAGTGAAATTATACATTATGGGTAACATGCTAAAATATTTAAAAACACAAAATGAAATTCCGTTAACCATTTTTTAAAAAGCTGGAAATAACACATTTACTTAATTTTTGGTAATTTTTAAAAAAATACGTATTTAAATTTTTTTTATGTATTAGCATATGGCCCATTATATCTCATTTGAGTGTAAATTATTTTATTCAAGTAAATCACTCTGTTTTTGTTATTCTTATGTTCCCGTAACTTCTAATTCCAATTCTGGCATGCCGCTGTGGGAAAACTGTGAGAGTTAAATGTTAACAACTGGAAAAAGTAGTCACAAGTAACGTGTACAAAACGAAACCGATGTCGTGCAAACATAAAATTATGAATTTTTACCACGTGAACACCTTTAATTAAGGTGGCACCCTAGTTGAAAGTACTTTGCGCGTTCGAGGCCTAGAAGTGCAGAAGCGGTAAAGACATGACACGCGCATTACGGCTCAGCTAAGGTTAATTCTACTACAGGTTAGAAAGAAAATACGTTTTCTAATGGGAGAGCTTGGCACAGGGAAAATTTCTGCCACTAGTTTCGCTTCGATCGCTAAGAGACCAGATAAATACGAAACCGTAGTAAAATTCAATTTAAATAAACGTGGAAATTATATTTGTCATTTAATTTAATTTTAAAGTGGAAAGAAATCAATTTCGCGTTTTACATTATCAACTAAATGTAACTTAAAATTCAGGAATGCTCTGTGATTGGTCAGTTTGATGCATTAGCGATACCAGCGCTCAAGTGGCAGAAATTTTCCCTGTGGCAAACTTATAACATTGATCTTTCTAACCTGTAGTAGATTTAACCTTAGATCATCCTAGCCTCCAGGCGCAAGTCACGCAACTTGTGTGCAGTCTTATCGCGAGAAAATCGCTTCTATGGGACACTCAGTGGTGACCCTATCATTCTGTGACATCACATTAAATTTTAAGTTGTATTGTACACGCCTATACCATTTCAAAGATTCTGCGGCCAGATTTACACACCAATTTTCGCAATTTTTCGGCCGCTAGAAAATATTCTTTAACGAACAGTTGTGAATCTGAAATGGATCTGGTCTACACATGTGCTACGTACTCTGAATGCTATTCCTTAATAGATCTCATTCATGCGAGCAGGGCATTTTTCGAATAATCTGATGACGGCTGAATCTCTGTACGCCGGTAGGCGGCCTGGAACGTATGACATGTTTAAGAAGGTCGCGTACACCTGCGTCCATCACCCCGTGTTTGAGGGCAAGAGCAATAAAGGCGACACTGGTACGGGAACCAGGTGCCACATTAACTAGAGACAGGAAATATCGCGAAAAAGATTTTTGTAGCACTTTGTTTTAGTGCCTTACGTGCGCACATGCATCTCTGCTTTGTGGTCACTGATTGGATGCGGTAACACCCAGCGTGTGGGGGTTAAGAGTGCGTGGTAGATAAATAAACGCTGAAAACACAGTTTGTATCTGAATTTTTTTCTGTTGCAATGCACCAAACGGATTTTTAGATTTATGCCCTTGAAATATCACATATTTTGTTGTCAAAATTAAGCCAAAATTAAGAAAAATAATTTTTTGCTAGCAAACGGTACATTATTATAAAAAAAAACGCTCTGGCAAAATTGTGTATCGTATGACTGTGCACAGTCTCAAATTTTTTAAACCCATTTGGTTTAAAAAATATTCGAGTTATTTGCAATTGTTTAAAATAAATGAAAGATAGTGGCCTTAAAACATGGCTACCAAAATTTTGTGAACATACTATATGTATAGGAATGGTCGTACGGGCCGTAGAAACAAATTTTAATCAGCATATGCACGAGCGAAACTTATGCCTCTTGGCCGTTCAATCAAGTGAAATATTCACGACCTGCCTCCACGCTGCTACGTATATATATTTCCTGCTAAAATTTAACTCTACAACGACATCTTGAGATCACGAATAAATATTCGCGCGGTCAAGTTGTTTCAGCAGAACGACAGAACCAGCAAACATCGTCTATCCGGAATCCAGCTCACAACTTGGTCGCTGTTAAGTCTACATACATTATTTACACATCATTGAAATTCCCATCGCAGGTAAAAACTCATACAGCTACGAGACCACGGTGAACAGTCGAGACGTGGCCGAGACCAACTTGAGAAATCGACAGCAAGACACGAGGAAACAAAATTTTCAACCAAATTTATCCTGCCAAATTATTTCGGTTCTTCACAATTATTTTGTAGACACCATTATGTCGATGGTTAACAACAGTTTGTGACCGCAAAAAAATATGTATTTATAGCGAGGTGTTCCGTAAATCATAATGCTGTAAAGTATCAATTATTGAGTGCTATAATTTCGCTCTGTATTTCTTTCACAAAACAAAAATTTCGAACAAGTAAATCTATACGCACACGAATGACAAAATCTCCTAGCACATTACTAAACAGGTAGCCTAACAGTAATAATTTCTCATATGAGTGAATGCAAGCATACATTGCTGTAATCGTAAACGAACACGTTTGAGGTAGGAAGTATTAACCGAAATAGATTTTGCTATTTTTGAACTTATTTAACTCACATGTATTATTCCATTTCTTCATTGTGAAAGTTAACATATAGTCTGGGAATATACAACACGCCCATTTTAACAAAAATATCTTGGATTTGCCGGAAGCATGATGGATATGTAATGTATAGGTACTGGTATTTTGCTACCACGTGTAACTAAAAAGACACTGCCAAAAAATTTTGTCAGAATATCGCGACTACAGGAATGGGAGTGGTGAACAAAATGTACTACCTTGGGGAGAAGATGTGGGAAACCATCACCGATGACTAATTGTGATCCAACCCACATTCTCCTAAAAGCGAGTCGGATACAGTAACTGGAAATTCGGCTCCCGAATAACATTTCACACCTGAGTCCGCAATGTTTAGCAATAAACGTGAAAATGCAATTTAATTATTTTAACAAATTACTCTTGCCACAGATAAATGCGACGTCCATTACGGAATGAGAATTTTTTAGTTCATATATTGTGGAGGAATAAACCGTAGTGAACGAGACTAATAAATACAACACTGGGCTGACACGAGGGTAATAAAACACTCCTAGCGCAGTTTCACCTTTGATATTTCATGTCGACACTCACGTTTCCATTCAACACCTCCTCCTGTCTCCTCTTGAAAGGAGGTGGTGTACATCCGTTTTCGTTCGCAGCCATCGGAAGTGCGTGCCTGTCGCCACCTTCCGGCCACTGTCTTCTCGACACCTTAGTCAATCTCAGAGTGAATGTACTCTCTCCAATGTTGACAGGTAAAGTATACGTCGTTCACATTTTTTCTTCAGTTCTCGCTCTTTATTCTAAGCGCTATACGGTATCGTGTGCTTGAAATATTATTTATAACACAGAATCAGCCTACGCTATACTTGGATATGACCGTGTCAACAGGTAATTACGAATATAGGGGGGAGCAAAGGGGCCACGTGCCTCGGGCGACAGTCTGAAGGTGCGGCAAAACCTACAGGTTCAAATTACTAATGCTCACAAAAATTTTGGAAAAATTTGGGGAGGGGGCAGAGGCGAAAAAAAAAAGCATTTTTCCTCCCGTAGGTAAAGCTGTAAATACGGCCCTGGATTTAGCAACGATAGGGGAAAGAAAAGGAAAAAAGTTTTCACAAAGAAATCTAGGCCGGCGGAAAAAAAAATGCGTGTGGACGATATTTTCAGTAATTATGAAAAATGTCAATATTCGTAGTGCACTAGTTTTATTTATAACTATGGTACACGGCCACGGGCACCAAAACATTTTTTTTTAGTTTCCAAAGGAAAAGCCGATTTCATTATTAATCACTATGCATAAAATAAACTACCCCACTCACTCATTCACCAATGCACAGCCCAAACCGCTGGACCTAGACACTTGAGATTTTGAGAGTAGCATCACCTTATGCGTAGGCACCCACTAATACGGGATTTTTGGAAATACGAAAATTAAATGGGTGAAATGTTTTACAATGAATTCTCGATAGCGCTTTAACCTGTTAAATATATAAAGGTGATTTTAGCTTTAAAAAAAATAAGCTTACAAAATTTCATATAACCCGATTTTTCGAAACTCGAAAATTAAGGGGGTGAAAAGCTGTAAAATATGCTTTCAAATAATCCTCAATAACTATTTCTACTGGTTCACATATTGAGGTGATTTTTGCTTCAGTATTAAGCTTACGCATATCCCTAAAAGACAGTTTCAGATTTTTTTTTTTTTTTTTTTTTTTTGTTTTAATTCAACCTCCAAGGTTTTACTTAATAGTTTATATCCCTTAAACATTTTTAGATATTCACGAGATGACTTTGGAGAATAAGTGAAGTTTATGTAAATAAAAAAGCTATTTCATGATTCTTCACAATTCGACAATGTAAAGGTTGGAAGACGTTAAATGTTACAGAAATCCCGAAAAACATGTGCGACCACGAAGAAATAATTTAAAAGATCTTACTTTTGCCTTTTTTTGATATGTATACATCTTTGGGCACAGACATGTTATAGGTCATACGGGATGAACTGAGCACTACAGATTTATCATATGAAAAAAATTACTAACCATTGCTGCATACAATCCAACATTAACATTGAGTTATCTTATTGCTTGTATAGCTGTAGCAAATAATCACATGTAGTTCCATAATTTTCCTATTTAAGTACAACATTGCTGAAAGAACATGAAATGGAATCGACCTCTATGTATTTAACTTGACTTAATTAGCGCCAGTACAAAGTGACGCAACCGGGCAGCTGAATATCAACAGTCGTTTGCATATTGCATCTAGCGCTCCGTGCTGCATACAGTTCAAAATTCCACCAACAGGTGGCAAAAGAGTTAGGTTTGCATCGCTTCGCTTGGAAGCGTAGTTAGTTGAGTCATTGTCTTATTGAGTGTGTGTGTCCATTGTGCAAAAATATGGGTTTCTGATTAACACAAGTATTAGAAACGACTGTTCATGAATAGCATTGCCAAATGACATGTAGTCATTAGTAACCTTGAAATTATTATGTCTTACAATCGCCAGCCCGATTGCATGGTATTCAAAACAGAATTTTTTTTCTCTTTCACACATTATTTATTGTTTCTGATAAGTGCAGAGTCGTCGGTTTTTTATGTGGCGGTTTTGAGATACAAATTCGAATATATTTTGTACACATTTACAAGATTCGTAACAGCAGTAGTGCGTTTCGTATAGATAAAAGTCGATGCACTGAAACCAGTATTTTAATACATTAACTCGCATGTAATTATAACTAAGATTAGTATTAATTATTTGATGTCAATACCAGTGTATTTAAACATTTTCCGGAGCAGTGCAATGCAAATGCAACCATTGTACAAGCCAATGTAAATAAACAGTACAGCCGGCAATGTTTAAGAGTGCGTGGCAGATAAATAAACGCTGAAAACATCAATTGGATTCTACGCTTTTTTCGAAGCCAATATTGATTAAATACTAAATGACAATCTTAGATAATGGTATTCGTCAACTTTATGAGTAAATATTTATCCAGAATTACTAATTCGTTACGCGTGATCTCTTACGCCACAGTTAAATGCATGATGTTCTGGCGTCAGAGATTGTGCCTCAGAAGTTCGTAACACTAGAAACTATTTTGTTTAAAACGTTGGCTAACACTATTGCTAGGATTGCTATTGTTTAATTTTCGCAAATAGGCTTCAATAAACCTACAGTTATAGATTAATGCTTTTAGCTTTGAATTATGTACCACGCCCTCTTAAGCAGCGGAAAGACAAACTAGTGGAAAATATAAATTAAGCAAGCTTTTTTTAGTGCTTACTTTGTCCAGAATGACCTATATACACATTAAATTTCTTAAGACCTGTGCCGATCCATCTTCGTGTGGTTGTTTGGAACAATGGTACAAGGTAGTTGGTTCGAATCCCGTGTAAGGCAAGGTGACGGTGAACTGTTGGTATTATATATGAGCATAGTAGTGGCAGTTGGCAGAAGAGTTCGAGGTATGAAAATTCCAGGGTGGTTTCTCCTTGCGGCGTGGCACCCACTAAGGGGTGAAAAAGAGTACTATGTATTTTCCCGATTTCCTCGATACAATATCTCATAAATTTGGTGCGGTATCGTTATGCTTTGGGGGAGAAAAGTCGTAAAATGCGTTTTCGAAATATTCCCAATATCACAATAACACGATAAAGATTTTCCTTACAAAAATTCTTTCAAAAATTTCACGCGGACAAAGCTGCGGCCGAGTGGCTAGTAGTAGTACATAGTAACATTTTCGAATGTAGAACCTCTCTCTCTCTCTCTCTCTCGTGGCCCGCCGGCGTCTTTAAAATAAATCATGCATTAATAATTGAAAATGTTTGTGAACAAAAAAAACACTGTATTTTACACATCATCATAATACAGTTAGTTCTTAGGGGCTCGCGGGCGTCACTCAGATCGTGAAGGTGGCCCATGCTGTTTTGTAGGTGAAGACCCCTGTGTAAAGAAATCAATTTAGATGGCAGACTGGCAAAGGAGGAAAACCTAAATCCAAATAGGTATTTCATCCTTGTCACGACCCAGAAAATACCATAAGCAACACTGGCTCTATGCGAGATCTAGGCAATCTAGCTGTCAGTTTCCCTTCACTGCAGCAACACACGAGGACAAGAAGTCAATTTGCTGGACTCTTCTCCTTCGCCTACGTGACAAGGGACGAATCTTCTAAGCCTCTCCGCCAATCAATGTTAAGGCGCCGTGAAAGTGCAATGAAATACCCGGAACCACCAAGACTGGATATGCCCGTCGCCGTTTACTACACATGAGGCCTTTCACTGTCAAACGTATTTTAATACATGTCTGACATTCAATAGCCGCAGCTGATGTATGTCTAACTCATTGGCTTATCAGGATGTTTTATGCATTATGAAGACGTAAAAAATGAGCAGGGTCAATAACACAATTTAATTTTTTTTTTTTTTCACGCATTCTATTGAAATTGAATTCTCGACAGTTTATTTTTTGCGAACTGGTGCAAAGAACTCAAATTGATTTTGCATAATACATTTTTAAAAATCAAAACACTGTGCATTCGTACGGGTACAGAACGAAATTGTAAGATTTTTTTCTTGTTTCAAAATAATAAATGGTTCTGCCACAAAAAAAATATTTTTTATTTGTGATGCTCTGTGTACTAAAATCTTAAGAAAAAACTTGAGGGTTGGGAGTTTGCTGCTACGAAAACAGTAGAGTTAACAACTACATTACTATCAGAACAACGTAGCGATTCATCGACTTCGATAATTCTTATATATATATATATATATATATATATATATATATATATATATATATATATATATATTTATTTATTTATATACTTGAAGAAATAGTAAAACTACAAGGCACGGCCAGAAACGTTCGTTAGTATCTGTTTGAATATGTAGGAAAATCACTGTACGGTACTTTCCGTCTCCGTTTGGAAATTAACCATCATTGCAGGATGTGTGTCGCTTCAGGCAGTCATATGGACGAGAGGGGACCGGTGAGAAAGCCAAAAAAACGCTACACGTGTAAAACCCAATTGAAGGTCTCCTAATCTTAAAATCCTATTTCCTCGGACATTGGTGTACTTGCTGTCATTGTTTTTGTACGAAAGGTGAAGAATTTAAAAGGTATAGGCGTGTACACAACAGTCGTTATCTTCAATACTTTGACATAAAATTATAGGGTCTCCACTTAATGTGTCATAGCGGCGTGTTTATCAGAGAGAATACTGCATGAAAGTTCAGCGACTTGCGTCTAGAGGCTAGGGTGCGGCGTGATACGCGTGTTGTGTCGCCCTTACCACTCGTATCTCTAGACCACAAATACCGTACGCTAAATATGTCCACACAAGCAGCCACCTTGCTCACTACAGAAGGTAGTTTCCTACATTTATTGATTTTATGTTTGTTTACTTCTAACTAATCTTCACGGCTTAGTTTTGAAATTCAGAGCCAGTAGTGACAAAGCATGCTGACTTATCTATATTTACATACGTGAGACTGAGATCAGTAGATAAGTAGTTTACTTCAAATTACGAGTACGCAGATTAAGACAGTAAAGATATGCAAACAAATATCATTTTAAAAACTCTTCAACACGTTCTCTATTTCCTACTTAGGATTCTTTTTAAATAACTAGCATAGCACTTACGTTAAGGAAAAATTTAATTAAAAACTCTATTTTAAGGAAACTTCCCCTTACGGGCGCAGCTCTTACATGTTAAATTAGATTAGGCTGAACTCGGTACATTATCGTCGAACTAACAAACATGCCACACCACTGACCAATTTGCCTATCTAGATGGAAAGCAGCTAGTCTTCATCTCAATACAGAGAAATGTTTTCATCTTAAATATAACGTGAGAGGTGACTAATTCCGTCGAATATAATTTAACACGTAAATTCCTTCCTTGCTCGCGCTAGGATTCCGAGACAGGCAGCGCCCTTGAACTACAAACAATTTTCTTTTCCTATGCAACAATGGCCCACATTTGGACTGTATTCATGCGGTATTCGCACATAGAAGTTATGAACATATACACAGACAACATATTTCACAACTAAAACAAGTCAATTCACAAATATCTTGTAAAATCACACAATGACACGCGACATAGTTCGTCACGGAACATGTTTTGCATGCTAACTCGGCAAAAGCTGGGTGATAAAATAGCTAGTCGCTATAAACGTCTTCCGAACAGAGTTATGCAACACATATATAAAAATAACTTCACTTTACAGAAGTGACAATATTCTGGGTCCGACCTTAGCCATATAACAATGCTAGCGGGTCTATTATGACCGCGTCGCAAAGCAGTTTTGCGATCGTTAGCCACGCTAAACAAGACTTTGCGATTAAAGCGATTACAACTATCTCTCCCTCTCTCTTTGCGACTGCGAACCGTCCACGTGACGCACACATATCGCAAAGCCTTCGCAACGTTTGTTGCAAACTAGCACGCCGTCTCGAGGGCTCGCTACGACTCGCAAACTGGATTTCTAAGATAAAATGGCAGATATTTTTCTTGAGTAACCTCACATATTTAAACAACTGTAATTAAATTAATTGGCATAGAAACAGTCCGATACATATGTTACATCAATATATATGCTTCGCAATTCAGTTTTACGAATAAAACGGTAAATTATTTTAAAAATTACACGACTTCTGTAAAATAAATGTACACTTCGAACTGATATGACCACTCGAGTTAGCTGTATTGTTTGATAATTCACATTTTATAAACATAAAACTACAAAACTGTTAATTAAGTATTTTGACAGCGTCACTTAAGCGAAAGTGTTACTAAAACGGAAATGTTGTACAGTTATCATTTTACAGGTAAAGAGCTCGTAGTGTTATATGGGAGCATTGGTTAGCGTCGTTGCCTTGTAATCACGTAATATTTTGGCAGTGGGATGGATTCCAACGTCTGCAGAAATTTTATTTATTTTTTTTACTTTTTAACTAACTATCCCTGTCCGTTTATTCATTAAATTATAGTTATATGTACTGTAACTTTACTTATATGTTTTTAACGCATTATTTTCAAGCGAATATTCGCTAACTTTTATGGAGACACAATACTTCTGTGAAAAAAAAAAAAAAGTGTCTTTCAAATGTAATAGTTACGCCGTCTCATAACTCGTGTCGCAAACGTAAACACTAAATTATAATACAGAAGAACCACACATTCTACAACAATAACTCAACATCAATAAAGGCAATAAACTCCCATTCTGGTATGGACCAGAAATACGAGGAGGCTTATATAATATATACACACATACATACACACACATTATTTGTGTATGCCTAAATTTTCATTTGTTACCAAGGCCAATTTATATTTATTTCGTTTTGTACGTGTGTAAATTTCCGTGTTCTCGCGAAGATCAACATTACGTTAGAAGAATGATCCTTAGAAAAAAAATTTCAATGTATATCACTTTCAAAAATGTCTTACAATGCATCGCTAAAATAACTTAAGTTTTGTGATGGAATTCTTACCGACATCTAGCGGAGCATATATAAAGTGTTACCCAATAGTTCGGCTAGGTGGCACTACCATCGAGGATGGAAATTAACCACGGAGAGAGAAATTTCAGTCGCTGTAAACAGGAATTTTTGAATATTTTTTTAAAGAGAAATTTATCCACAGAAGCATTGCCAACTGCCGTCGCTGAGAGTGCGTTGTCGCAAAGTTTTTGCGTACTCGCAAAAGACAGCGACACTCGCAAACGAGGACGGTCATAATCACAAATTCGCTATCAAAGCCACGATGCATCGCAAAGTTGCTTGCAGTCGCAAGCTAGCGACGCGCGTCACAATACACCCGCTGGCTTCAGTTTCCTCAAGAAGCATTCGTGCATGCACACACATGTACACACATACATAACAGGAACTTGCAAACTTGTTTTCTGATCACGTAAGCCATCGCGTCTAGCAGGCGAGACATGTAGAGGGATCTATGAGCTAGCGCAGTGAATAATAGATGTGGTGTATGACACCCTTCTATCATTCTACAGTTCTGTACTCACGTAACATGCTCGCACGCCACTCTGCTGTCTCTCACCTGCAACAGAAAACATGCCATTATCACCCTACTTGCAACCAATAATGTTGCTAGAACAAACAACACACACATTATCGCAATACTGTCGAAATTCATGGTCACGAGGCTAGTTACGAAAAATGCAACCTTGCCTTAAGGGTAAGTGATCTAATCACATTTTCCTTACTAGTTTCTTTCTCTAAAATATTTGCACACAATAAAAACCACACACAGAATTCTTAAATCTAGATTTTAAAAATTTATTTATTTCGATTTATTTTTCGTTGATGATGTTCGCAATGTTCAAAGTTTAGGTTCTTATTTTAATTGTGAATATCAAAACTCTATTGTTTCATACCAATGGGTCTATATTTTACAGTGAAATATAGAGATTTTTACTCAGAATTCTATAGTATTTCAATTGATATTTCACACGATTCAGTTCTTACTTTGAAGATTAATTCCAAATTATACACACACACAAATAACACATTTTTTAATGTGTCCCTCACTATAAATTTAAGTTAAAATCGCTCCATGATGCAACGCGTCGCAGCCTGCACATATTGAGCAGCTGGTGTGAGCCACTACACATTCTTGTAGTTACATTTAATAAAGGTATCCGTGAGGCTACGCGTGTTTTCTTTCGCATTCGTCGCTGGAACTCGTCAATGGAGTTGCGTATCCCATTTTTATGTGATGTTTTGCATTCGCAATGATATGAGGAACACGTCTCCGAAGTACTTCGGTCGAACCGCGAAACGCCATGTCCATAGCTGCACAACACAATTTTCACACTGTATATTCTTCATTTCATGTTTCGTGAATGTTCTGAATAAAGGTCAATTTTCTCCCACGCATCCTTTCATAAATAACGACCCGAACATCCCCTTCACGTGCACCACCGTCCTTTCAAATTTCCCTAGAGTAAATCCATTCCCAGGCTCGCCTGTCGCAAACAACATTGATACATCGCGCGACGACACCCATTGCCATTCACAACGCAAAATACGACGTTCGCGAAAAACCTTTTTATTTTATTATTTTAACATTTTTTTCTATGCGACTTTAAATTTCCCCTGTCCTCTCGCTCTAAAGCCATTAATTGGATTTTACTCTCATAATAAATTGTTTTTTGTTATTAAATTTTGACAGGAAGAAATATGCACACAAGACAATCTCGTTTGTAGCATCACTGTGAAGAAATGAAAATATACTAACCTTAGCTAAGCTGACCCTGCAAAATAAACCTGCAAAAACAAGCCTGCGATTCCCACGATATAGCGCATCACATTAACAAGTCACTTTCCTGACAAGTACGCTGGCATTGATCCCTGCAGTCTGATGTGCATATTTTTATGGTTTTCTCTGCAACTACCATCGCGTCATCTTCGCTCGCCCATTCAATAAGCCAGTGGTTCCCAAAGTTTTTGATCTTGCGATACCCTTTTGGATACTACATTAAACCGCCACCTCCTCCATTTCAACACATAATATTTACGCACATACTTGTTGTCTCAGTAAGTAGTATTAATTTACATTTTAAGTTCAGTCATTTGTTTGGATCTTAATTTTTTGCATTTTTTTTTCAGTTTCATTGAGTAATTTTCTATTATTTAAACTTATTTTGGAAGCCTGTCGTGACCCCTCTCGAAACAGTCCGGGACCCCTTTAGGGGTCGCGACCTCCTGGATTGAGAACCACTGCAATAAGCTTAACACGGTTTCATGAAAATACTATATTTAGAACCATGAACTCATCTCCAAAAGAATTCCCCCCCCCCCCCAGTTTCAGTGACTAACGTGCACATCTGCACTTCTGTTTCACGAACAATGATTGGATGTTTTAACTCTCAAATACCTTGGGTTTCTACCAGCAACCCACGCACGTGTAAGGTAACACTAACCTTGCTCTGATTGGCGCAGTCAAACGACAGACGTCACTTCACAAAGATATGCTGCTGATAACCATGAAGCAAAACTGCACGTGTGCACGAAAGCACTGAAACAGACTAGGGCAAAAGTTCATGGCTCTAACTATAGCCCTGAAATGGCACTGACCAACAGTCAAAAAAGTGCACGCTTTGGTAGTATAGGTGGGACAAACTATACAAATTTCTTCTGGTATAGGTGCCATCTTAGAACGTTACTGTTACAGGCAATATTATTCTACGTCCTCGTGCACTGCTTCAGGTTGTAGAGAAGTAGGAAAAAAGAGAAATTAACAAGAGAATACCGCTCCAAACTTGCCACAATAGTCGTCTTATTATGTTCGCGGGCTTTGTTCAGGCCAGCTTCCTTACTTGCCTACAAGGCACGAGGCACGATAATTAAAATCCACGAGTTTCATCATTCTTCCGCCCGAGGTGGTTCACCTAAAAAGCTAAGCAAAACAAACACCGTTCCTGTGTGCATTCAGCCAGCCCAACAGCCCTCGGTACGCTTTTACGACGTGGCGGAACTTTAGCAACTCATGAATGAATTTCGGTACAAAAATCCAGCTGATAACACTACTGGCCAGCTTCCTTTTTTGTTGATGGAACATTTATAAGACGTACACGCATATTTAAAACATAAACGTGTTTTCTGCTTGCCTGCGCGGTAGTTTAAATAAACTGTTTTCCACGACTGGCACCTGCCGCAGTCATTAGGCTACATATCAAATCTACAAAATAAGCAACTAGTCTGAATCTTCTCCCTTCAGATTCCACTGAAAGTTTGCATGTGTGAAGTATGCTAAATTTACACGACAAATTCAAAATCGGGTATTTTTAAGTAATTTTCTTAAACGGATTTTCGTTAAGTTAAAATTCCTATACTTAAGAAATTAATTTCACATATATGGCAATGGCTCTAGTCACTGGTGCTAGAAATCTTATACATGGCTTGTTTTAAGGTTCTTTTGAGGAGGTTAGTTTTGCGTGTGACATTACGAAACTGGTTTTTAAGTATTGAATTTTTTTAATTTAAGTTATTTTTAACCAATGTACGTTAAAATTGCATGTTTTGTAAGACCTTGTCCTACTACCAGCACAAATACCCTACGTAAAGTGCAGATATGAAGATATAGTAAAACAAATCTAACATGTGCTGGAAAACAAGTAAAACTGATATTACATACACGCAGGAGGGAAAACACGTGGTCAGAAATAACACACACACATTATATATATATATATATATATATATATATATATATATATATATGTGTGTGTGTGTTACACACGTATACATACACACAAAGAGACAGACGGAGATATTAATATATGTATCAGTATTTTTTAAACCGCAGCGATTTATGGACGTCCGCCATTACGAGCGAATATTGTAAAGTTGCAAAAAATAAATCCCAATAAGACAAAAAAAACAAACGCAGGTATTGGGAGTTCTCAAACCACACACACATAACTCCAAAAATTAATAGAGCCGTAGAGCCAACCATTAAAGACGTCGCGGAAAAAAACACTAATCCCGGAACGGTATATAGTAGTATCAACAAAGACTATGAAAATAGAATAAGGTAAAACTAAAAACACACATACAGGATGTCCTGAAGCAACCGTATAATAAGCACACCATGCGAATCTTGGGCTAAATTGGAGATGAAAACGTCGGTGGCAAGGTATTGTACAACGTTCTTCGCGCACAATGTGGCAACACTGCACGGGTAAAGTCCACTCTTGCGCTCCACACGTACGGGTCATATTTTATGTATGTTACATCGAGTAAACTTACGATGCTTGGACTGATCGGGATTAGAACCTGAGCTCATAATACGGTGGTCAGAACAGTAGTAGTAAGATATCTGTGGAGCGCAAGAGGAACAAACTCCGTGCTATGTTGCCACATTGTGCACATAAAATGTCCTCGTACAAGATTTTGCCAGTCACATTTTCGTCTTCAATTTACCTCAGGATTCACACGGTGTACGTATACGGTTGTTTTTGGACATCGCGCGCGCGCAGGCGTGTGTGTGTACATACACGCACTCCGTTTTTTAATTACAATTATTTTGTACATCTACAAACTTTCGTAAAAGTACAAATATTATCCTTGTAAAATTATTTCTTTGGATAGGTACAATGATTTTCATTGAAAAAAAAAAAAAAAAAATACAAAGGCAAACTTCGCAGCTCGCAAAAATCACGGGTTCTTCGGAGATTATACAGTTATACATAATTAAACCCTCTGACATGCATTTCGCTGGGAATATCCATGTAAATAGCACTACAAAAAATATTAAAAGTTACGTTATTGAACTAATTCACGAATATACACAAACGAAAACCGCAAGTAATATTAAAGTTACGGTTGTCTATGATAAGATACTCGAAGTTAATTCTACTGATCAGAATAAAATACCCATTACAAAGTTGATTGCATCACATATACACACACACAGACAGAAACACACACACACACGCAACTACCACAGCTGTGAAAATAAACACAAAGATCGCCAATGAATCAAGCGCTGTTGACTACCAAAGTAATGGTGATTTACAGGCGCTGTTTGTGAAGTTTAGACGTCAAGAAAATTTATGTCCCTGTTGGTAAACAATGACAACAAACGTCTACCAATCTATTACCTACACCCCTTGCGAAACAGCAGGTTTAGAACCCAAAATCTTGTCAGCATGTTTTCAGACGTTAGAAGAATAATCCTACTGGAGGAAGAGGAAAACTAATAGTTTTAATTTAAAGGCGAAGGAAACTTGTATTTTACGTGACTAGTATAAAAGCGTAACAAACATAAACACAAAGTTCGCACAACAGATTAAGAGGAAGAGCTAGAAAACTAAATTTTATTCATAGATTTTCTGCAGTAACTTCGAATGAAAAATATTCTTGATAAATGTGGCATAGAATATATTCGAAATGGATTCTGGAGATCATAATAGTGTTATATGTTCATCTTATATTGGACTTGTAATTCTTCTTGAAAGATAACCTATAATTCCCTTGCAACGATTCTGCATGACAGATTAATGAAAGATTCCATTATTATTTATGTCGAGCTTTTTACCAAGTGTATATCCTATATCTTGTCAACGATAAAATTTTGATAATACAACCTGAACAAATGTTATGGCTCGAAAACTGAACATACAAGAAAATTATCTAACAGCCCCTTTCAGGGGTGCTTGCCAATAAAATATCTCATACAAATATAAAATAATTATTTTCATGACAGGCGCCCTTAATTACCGGAGGGGGAGGGGGGTGTCATTACTCGAGCGAGAGTTTTCGATGCTCAGGCTAGCAGAAGAGATGGCGAAATGACGTGCAATAAATGAGGCGGTTCAGCAAATAACAATGAAATATGCGAGTCATTCCTCACTGGAGCAATATGTTTTATGGGAGGCGCCGAAGCGAAGCGCCAGACGGCTGAGAAGACGCCGCCCTAACACCACAATAACATCAGACAAACACCTCAGACCAGAGCGACGTCACTAGATGAGTCTACGTCCTTATTGACAGTTTACGATTGCTGTTATACCAACACTGCAATATAGCTGTAAAATGTGAATTATTAAGTAAAATAATACAACCGCTTTGTTTACAGAGCCTACAAACTTAACGCTACTGTCTAGTTCACACGTAAGTTCTTTACGGAAAATACCTGTTTGAGAACCGATATTCATGTTTTTAACTATACCAGTTGAGTTTAACTTTTTTGATGCGGTATTCCTGGTAAGATATAAATGTAATTAATAACATACGACGTTGTTCGTTATATGTGTACTTTACAAATTATCAGAACCTATTTTAATGTATTTTAGTATGTCACGTGGTACTTGTGAAAATGGTTTAATAATAAAGCGGGAAGAGCAGCGATTAAATATGTGCTGATTAAAATATGTGCTGATTAATGTGAGTTCTTATGTTAAAAATTCTGAACGTTATTTAAAAAGCTGTACAAGTCAAGAAACAACGCTTGACAATTCAAAAATTACAAATAGAAAAAAAAATTACATACTGATATTAAACCACTAAAACAAAGAGCAAATTTTTGAACCTAAACAAAATGTATCTTTTCAATCTGAAGAATAATAGAAACATACAATTGCATGTGTTTAGATAGTAATAAACCCAGATATCTATATTTCTTTCCACAAAACTATTAGTCTCTGTAATGAACGCATTCCGTTATTACTTATTGCCAAAAATTTTATTATTCTTTATGAAGCTGCGTGGTTGGTAGAATCACAATCGTAGGTAGGCAAAGCTCCAAGAATAGCTCAGTATGGAGTGCCGATCCTGTTCTTTTATGCTTGTTGCCTCCCACAGTAAGTCTGGCCGCTAGAATTCACCCACCCATGTACACACCATCACGGCCTTCAGCTTCTGATCAGAGCTTTCATTCGCCGTGGAACATCGTGTTTCAGATATCTCGCCAAACGTCAACTACAGGAGTGTAATCAATACTGGATTCTGTACCTATCAATACGAAATGAGACAACTGTAGCAGTCAATTAATACGGACTTTTGAAAATATCTACTAAATCATTATTTCATTTATTATTATTATTATTATTATTATTAATTTCTATTGGACTCCACATTTCGTCGTAGAGCGAAGTCATTAAAGACGGTTAAATACAACTATACACAAGAACACTAACTGAGAGAGGCATCGGTTAGGGCCTAAATTAAGGGTGTTCAAAACGTTTAATATCAACATTTTATATGTTTACGAAAATATTATAGTTTTAGTATTAATTTTGTAGATGATACTTGTGAGTGTACAGATCCGTTTTGCGAATCAATTCTCGCTCTCATAGTTTTCCCATAACAATGCGTCAAAGTCAAAACTAACATGTTACGTTGCCATGCAAATTTTGAATACTAGTTGATTACCTTTAACTAAATAATTCACTATAACCTGGCATGCGCTACGTAACGTAATATTAGAAAAACCCTCAGCGAACAACTTTAGAATTTTAAAGTTACAGAATTGGCAAAAAAAAAAAAATATTTTGCTTACGCGATTTTTTAACATTCAAAATATTACGTTGTAAATTTATAAATGTTAGGTTACGAAACCCATGACATGTTATTTCACTGTGAATTATTTCCCTTGAGGAAGTTAATTTGTTTTCACTATATGTACAACAGCGTAACATGCGAATTTTAACTTTGACTCACTATTATGAGAAAACTATGCGAACTAAAATTGTTTCGTAAGAGGAAACTAACTGTACTCACTAGTCCCAACTACACAACAATATTTCGTGAAAACACAGGATTATGAATTTTACAACATTAACGCCCTTAAAGAACCATCCTAACATTCGCCGAGCGATTTCGGGAAACCATGGTAAGCCGAAATGAGGACGGCCGGATGCAGGAATCGAGCCCCGGACATCACGAACGCGAGTTAGGCCTGTTGCCTTGCGCCACTTCGCACGGTTTCGATAGCCTATATTCCACACATTCATAAAAAAGCACACTGCATCACGCCACAGACAGGGTCACTAAGAACACTGAATATGCATAGATATAATTATATGCAAGATGTCCAGAAACGACTGCATAATCATACCACGCAAATCCTGGACTGAAGTGGAGACGAAAATGTTAGTAGCAAAATGTTGCACGACATTTTACGCGCACAACGTGGAAACACATCGCGGAGAAAGTCCCCTCGTGCGATTTACGTTCAAGTGTCGAGTAAACGTCGAATCATGTTTGGACTGCAAGAGATTTTAACCTGCACATATTATATGCAGGTCAGAACAGTAAGTACGATGTACATGGAGCGCGAAGAGGGAATATACTCCATGCGATGTTGCCACACTGTGCACGTAAAATGTCACCGTACAACCTTTTACCACAAAAATTTTCGTCTCTAATTTGCCCCAGGATTCCGTGGTGTTCTCTGAACAAAACTTGCATGCATACTCAACGCTATGACTGTCCGTTCAAGAGACACCAGTCAAGTAGTCTAAAATGTGATTTAAAGGTTTTTGAAATTCTGTCTTAGGTGGTGAAAAGACCTGTGATGTTTTTTTTTTCTTTCCTTCTTCAGATAAATCCCCGATATCGATCAAACCCGTCGACATATACAGTTAATTTTTGTTTCAGGATGATGATTACAAAAATTATTGCAAAATGGTTTTTAGATTTTTCGAAATCAGAACTCTCAGTACTGTGCAGAGTCATGTGTGTTTTTTAATTTATGATCGATTTTGATTCGACTGAACGGGCTACTGTCGTGATCTGCACTTCAATTGGATACTTATACAAATGTCTAGAATAAGAACTTAAAGTATTTCCAAACTCGACTCCTAAAAGAGTGAAAAAGCACAAAATTTGTTTTCCATCAACCCACAATATCTATCTAACCAGTAGAGATATTTAGGTGTTGTTCGCGTCAGAGTTGATGATTACATATAAGTTTTTTTTACGAGATAACTTGATTGTTAAGAATAAAACTAAGTTTGTGAACTTTCAAGGCAGACGAACCGAAAAGCAAGTACAACCAGCGATAAATAACTTATACAGATGTTCACGCTACAGAAACATATCGAGACGTGGTACTATACAATCTCTGTAAGCCCAGGGCACGAATATTTTATTTTTAAATCACATTTGTTTTTAATGAATTATTTCGACGTTACGTGACGCAGTTGTTTGTAGCTCAGGTCTACATTCCGGGAGGTTCTGGGCTCGAATTCCATTAAAAGCTGCGTGCGAACGTTCAATTCTGACAGACAAAAACTGCGAAGCAGATCCAGTTAGCGCAATTTGCATGTAGTCGTTTAAAAGGGGTAAAATGGAATATGCAGCTCACTTTCCACTAACGTCCCTCGACAATATCAGCTCACATAATATATTATCTCAGTAATCTCATGGTTGGGGCAACAAATACGTTTCCGCGAAACCTTTTCCCACCAAAACTTTCTAATGATATTTAACTTTAAGTGAATATTTAAAAAATATGTAATAGACAGTGGCGTACCATGGTTGTGCTCCAAAGCGTGCGGTATTAGCAGCGACTATACGCTTTGAACAGTTGTGTTGTTGCAGAGACCAAGGTGTATATATTACACGATAATTCGTACCTTGCCTCTTGTACGCTACTGGCTGTGGAGTGTTACTGATCATAGACAAGTCAAATGGTTCCTCAGACAACTCAGTGTTGCGTATAGTCACTGCTGGTCACCGCACACCTTGGAACACTCCACGCGACGCCCCTGGTAATAGAGGGCACCGTCACCAATAATTGTTATACACAGGATAAATCAGACGTTTTTCATTCGACTAATCACTTACATTTAGAGTCCATAACTACCCCACAATGTCAACTTTTCAGTGCTATAAATAAGGCCCAGGTGAAGTCGCTGTTAGGAACAGGGACAAACTTAAGACTGTTTTTCGTGTGGACAGATATAGCTACTTAGTCTGCTGCAGAGTTAACTCAACTTGTAGGTTTGTCATTCTAACACTTGACGATTGAAGTACCAATCTGGTGTACAAAGAGGTTTTTTCAACTAATGTAAATATTATCAGTTATGAATAATAATCGCGAGCAAAGCCGCGGGGGACTGCTAGTATGAAATAATTACAACTGCCAGAGACTTACTGGCTAGTACATATGCAGAAACTGGCAGAGAATTGTCTCCAGAAACTTATTTCAAAAGATCTCAAACATAAACAGTCTATGAACAATACCCGAAAAAAAGGACTAAAAAGTAAAAAGTAAAAAATAAATAAAATAATACGTCAGTTTTACACTACTTATTAAACAACCAATTTCTTAGGACAGTAATATACAAATATTGTTATTTTTGGAGCCGAAGCCAGCCAAGGTTAACAAACGTGTAACGAAGTATCGTAGGTATACATCTAATTTTATGAAATTTAAATTTGACTGCAACTAACATTTCTTAACCGACACAAAGACAGCTGCCGCGCGGCGTTGGACACCACGGGACGCAGTGGCGGGTGTATACGGCGGGGCTGGGAGGGGAGCACCTGGTTTGATTAGGTATTGTTACATTATGGAATTCATGTATTTTAGGTACTTTTGTAAAATTTCTTAAAAGTTTGGCTGGCACCGACTCCAAATATAACAATAATTGTAGGCTATATTACTGTCCTAATAAACTGATTGTATATAAGCAGTCGAAAAATAAAGTAATTATTTTTTTTTACTATTTAGTGTTTTTTTAGAGTATTTTTTAAGTCTTTGTTATTTTTTGTTAAACATTTTTTATTTCTTGACTTTTTTACGGAGTTCCGGTGCCTAGTTGCTTCGCAGTCCAAGTCAGTCCAGAAAGTCCTTGACCATGTTAGGTACATACCTAGTCTTGGATTGATTGTCATAAACCTTCCAATATCTTAATCACTATATATTTCGCTATTTTTCCCGGCGGGGTCGGTCCCTTGATATCCGTATGTAGGAATCGTGCCGGACGATACCACTGGTCAGCAGATTTTCTTATGGATCTCCCGTTTACCCAACCCCTTCATTCCGTCGTCGCTCCACACTCACCTCATGTAACCTCTCACCAGCGCTAAAGACCTCGATGTTGAGAGTTGACCAAAATCTCTCACTCACTCGTATTCGATTTTCAGCCTGGTGTATTTTTGAAATCAAATTCCCAAAGCCAATAAAATTTAAATGGGACCAAATTGTAAACATCCCCCTTCCAACAAGAAAATAATTTTCCAAAGCGGTTGAGAAATGGCGTTTTATGTAACAAACATTAAAAAAGATTATACAACCTAATTTAGACCCTCCTTTATTGAAGTCGGTTACAAAAGAAAACGTATGCCGACGCACGTATGTTTCTTACGTTTGCAAACCAAAATGAAGAAACAAAGTTTCAAAATATTTTATGAGGAACATTAAAACATCTGGCTAAGATGTACACATCAATACAATGCAGGAGCCCCTTTTCAAGTTAGGGCACGGTTTCATCACCTATCACCGTAATCTCTCTACACTTAATAACTATGTAAATATATGCATAACGATGAACCTCCTTCCTTTGTGGCGTCTCGTACTAATTACTGAAGAGACAATCACGACTTACATCCTGGTCACGCAGCCTTGTGACCCTATTTGGTTTCGGTCGAGCAATACCTGCGACAAGAACCAGTAGGAAGATAATAACACTGACTAAGGGTAATCTGTACAACTGACAAATTAAATAAAAGTACTTAAAGGGGATCGGTAACCGACATGTTGGAACAATGAAACTTCTAAATTTAATCTGGCCTACCAATTTTTTATAATGTTTTGTTTCGACAAGGCAGAGCTTTCGACATTCTATACAGATGGAATGTAACAATGTGGTAAAACGTAAGAAGGTAATATCTGTGCCATGTCAGACTGGAAATTTTAATAAATCGCATTGTTTGGAACTTAGAGCAAACATTGAAGAATTCTAAGATGAAAGGTCCTCCTTACTGTAGGCGGTCGCTCCGGAGTTGGACCAGTTGTAGAGAATTCGGACAGTTGTACTTTCTACATAACACAGAGTTTTAAAGAACAGTGAGAAATTCTACCCAAGATGTATTAATATTAATTTTTTTCCCACCTTGAGCATGGCATTAGACTGTGTGGCACAAGGTCTTCAATATCCATCTTACTGAATAATCAACTAACGTCCATTTCTTACAAACTGGTTACTAATTTTTTTTAAAAATCACTTCAAACAATTGTTAAATGTACAAGAATTTAGTTGTGAAAATACAAAAACCTTAAAAACATATTAAAATATTTGTTACGCATACAAAAATGTATTAAGACTTTGTACATTTCCAAGCATTCCTTGTACAGTGTAGAATTTTTTTTTGTAAACTTAGGCCTACAGAATATATTTTGGAAACTAATCTCCAAAGATTTTTTTTTGTTAAAGTATTACACTTTTTACTTTTAACATTGCTGGAAAATATTCAGTCCGACCGGTTGACTACAGCTCCATTACAACAAGTAGGTCCAACCAATTTAAATATTCCTCATAATGTATTATGTATGTGTTCATACAACAGGCTTTAGTATCGGATTCATTTTATGTAGTGATAATTTGCCCCTGAAATTAATATTGTGAGAGTGGTACATACCACCTTGCGAATCTATTTAAAACTTACAATTTGGGGTAAAATATAATTAAAAACTGCATTATATTTCATTATTAGAAACAATTCAATGTGTAAATTTTCAGAGGAGTATTCATTCATCATATTCACTTTACAGACCAATTTAAAACACATTTTCGACTTTTTTATAAGCTGTCAAGACGCAAAATTAGCTAACACCTACCTAACTCACTCCTGTAGTCTATTATGTATGAATATTGACGTGTTTGACCGGTTGTTGACGTGAAAGCGGAAGAATATTGTCCACTATGCAGAACTGGAACATGATTTTATATAGTTTACGTAGTACAGGGATCTGAACCATAACTTCCTCTAGACCGTCCGGTAACGATAACTTACAGGACAGAATTTCATAAGTAGTTCTACCAAACCAAGATTAATGCATCAGTACTGCCAGTGGTATCCAGGAAACCTACCCAAAGATTCAACTGTAAAAAAAAACTAAGTGTCCGTAAACAAGCTGTTCGGTGGTACAATTTTCGACACTTTCCTCGCGCATCTGCTTCAACACCATCCACACACACTGCCAAGGGCAGATGAGAGCGGCTCCCACCATCAAGAAAGTGCCAACTACTTGTTTCTGCGCGGTAACTCCTGTCAAAGTAGTAGAAAGTCACATATTTATCACAGTCTGTAGCTATACTGATTAGACACTGGCACTCTTTCAACCTCCCTTCTTTCACATTTTCTTTCGCCTCCCTCGCAATTTGGCAGAGATTTGTGTTTCCTTTCCCCACCATGCCATTAGAAATCAACCTAAGAGTTTCGATGCCGATGATTTTTTAGCTTGGCAAGACGCCGACGAGATTAAATGAGAGAAAAAGATAGTTGACAATGCAGAACTGGAACAAGACAATTTTCGAGCAAGGGAACGCAGTAGGTTTCGTTCCTCTTTTCGATTTCTAGGAAACTAGAAGAAACTAAATGTCGCTATGTCGGTTGTGGGTGCAGTAATGTTTAATTTGACGAATCGTATTACAATGTAGGCACGTGCTATGTATGTGTGTACATCCTCTTATCGAAAGCATATTTTTGGCGTGTATGTGAGGAGGCCACTGTGTCCGAATGGTCAGACCATTCGCCACCCACCAAGGTGATCCGGGTTCGATTCCCGGCGCACTGAAAAAAAGAGTATAGTTGTAGGAACCATACTTCTGTTAAAATATGGACAACAAAACAGTTTGGTTGTCAGTACTACTCTGGACAGTTCCTTCAACAATCTGTTTTGTAGAAGGAACAAAGAGCCTTGTTGCTTTTACACACCAGATGGTAACGTCTACAAAACAGATTGTTGAAGGAACTGCCTAGAGTAGTACCAACAACCAAACTGTTTTGTTGTCCCTATTTTAACACAAGTACGGTACCTGAAACTATATTCTTTTTTCAGTGCAGGGTCGGTCACCGGATTTTCGCATGTGGGAACTGTGCCAGACAATGCTGTTGGTCGGCGGGTTTTCTCAGGGATCTCCCGTTTACCCCGCCCCTTCATTCCCACACTGCTCCAAGTTCATCTCATGCCACCCCCACCATTCTCTCATACATTGGCATAAATAAAAACTACACACATCCCTGCACGGTCCTGCCTGACGCCCCTCAAGTAACGTCAATCGGGGGGGGGGGATGCCCCTTCCCGTATGTCCTTCCCCATGTGAACCATCGCTGAGACAATGAGGGTTGGTCACGCCAGGCGAGAGGTGCTTCCAACACGAGGACAGCTGGCTGACCCCTCCGCCACCGCATTCTTGACACGCCGCCAGCGTTCGTTGTTGGAATAATCGCAGACGATGCTGCGTCTACCTCGGTTCTTTAAATAAAGCTACTTTGCCCAGCTCCCGAGCCCCCACTGCCGGTCACGGCCAGACAAAGAAAATGCTACAGTTCGTGTGCAAACTTGCCGCGCAAAACCGAACGTTCGCTAGCTCCAATACAGATAAGGAAGTGCACCAAACTCGGCGTGTAAATATTAACACTAGGCGCTAACGATTAATTCGACAATTTATTACAAACATTCAAATAAATAGCAGTTTTTCCTTCACCCCTTGTGATTATCGGATTTCGTGTGCTGCTGGTAAAAAAATTTGAACTATTGCACCATCCAAGTTCAGGATTAGATGATTTTAACAATATTCGCAATGTTTTCCAATCATCCTTCGACATGGTGTCACTCTTCTGCAGTGTCATATGTTTCGCTGTCAGCTTATGCTTTATATACGTTTAATACTATTTTCCTTGTTTCTCTTTATCGTTGGATTTATTTATTTCTAAAGCGTTGCAACCTCGACAAATGTTCGGTTACAAAGGGCCAAAAAAAATGTTTGGCTTAATTTTTACGAACCCGCTTTTATAAAACTTACAACTAAATTACTAATTTACCAATTCCGGCATGCCCATACAACTACTACGGTGACTCCTGGCAGGACCGTAGCCTGGATTTGTGTTGGGTTAAGGTGTGAGGGGGGGGGGATAGGCGGGACTGGACCTCCAAGGATACCCCCCCCCCCCTTTCCCGATTACTTCCCTGCTTCTGAGCAACTCAAACTCGTTAGAAAAGTGAATATTTTGCCATATTATCAAGAAAACAATTACGAAAAAAGCGGATGACTTTTACAGTCTCCCATACAGCAAATAATTAAATCAATAAATATAAATTAATGAACTATTGAAGTTATTAACTACTGGGATGTCTTCAGCTTGTTCTTGACATTTCTACCACTACATAGACGTTCTAATTGAAAGTTATTTACGTCACCTTTCCGCGCACAGAAATATAACAGCACAAACATTTTAACACTTTGCAAATTACGGACTTTATACTTTAACAAGCTGGGGTCGTACTCTTATTAACTAGAAATTAATTTATGTCCTACTACATTCCAAAAAATATATAGTGAAATTCAAGAGATACGATAATCCTTGCTCAATTTAAGGGGCGGTAGGGTTGTAGGGGAGGTGTACAGCTATAGCAAAGAGAGGGGAGAAAACGCGCGAGGGAGGGTGTGGTAGGTAATAATATCCGAGCTGAAAACATTGTGTACCGTTACCCGCGATCGTGACCGTTACAGCAGTAATACTGTTGCGTAGACGTATGTAAGAGCAGATCTTGTGGTGTTACTAAGAAGTGTGTAATGAAAAAAAAAAAAAAAAAAAAAAAAAAAAAAAAAAAAAAAAAAAAAAAAAAAAAAAAAAAAAAAAAAAAAAATGTGCCGCCCTTCGAGTAAAACTGTTTTGTGTTTCCTGCTTCATATTTGTTATTTTTTAAGATGGATGGAGAGCATACATTCTAAACAGCATGTGACTATTGTTCATAAATCACAACATAAAAATTATGACGATCATAACTGAAAATATTATAACTATCGCAATGAAAACAGACAACCGTTTAAGAGACTAGGGGTACATATCGTTATAATATTTAATCATACGGCCTTCACCAACGAGGCTGGGCCACCACGGTCGGCGAATACAGTAAACACATTGAACTACGGAATTTCTATACATAGAAATACTAAATGTCCTTATATAATCTTAAACCTTATTTCAATAGTTTACATTAATTTAGTTAACAGTTCACAGATAACAAGAACACAAAGCCCAATAATGATTTTTTTTGTGGTAGTTTAAAAAGCCATCACGTAGAAAAAATTAGGTAGTTTATGTGTTAAGTATCATCAGATATTCTAACATCCTTTAAACCGAGCGTGGTAGAATAATAGTGGTAAAATACTCGCCTCGCATTCGGGAGGACCCGAATTCGATCCTGACTCCGGGCATACTGATTTCGGTTTTCTAGAGTTGTCTTAAATCACTCCAGGCAGACGCTGGGATGAGCGTTCACGTGGCGAAAATTCATAATTTTATATTTGTATGGCACCAGGCATAGTGTTCGCTGTATAGACGTTACTTGTGACTACATTTTCCGGTTGTAACATTTTTTTAGCTCTCACAGTCTTCCCATGGCGACATGACAAAGTCAAAATGTGCAAGATACGAGAACATTGGAACAAAAAAAAAAAACCAAGTGACTTGCCCAAATTAAATAATTTGCAATGAAATAATATATTAGGGGCAATATGCTAAAATATTTAAAAACACAAAATGTAATTCCCTTGAATTATTTTTTTTAAATCTGAAAACGATGACAATTTACTTCATTATTGGCATTTTTTTAAATACAAAAGTACTTTGTTGAGTGTTTTAAATACATTACCATGTGACCTATAATATATTATTTCAGTGTAAATTATTTCATTCCAGTAAGTTGCTCGGTTTTTGTTATTCCTCATGCCGCTGTGGGAAAACTATGAGAGCTAACATATGTTTACAAGTGTAGTCAGAAGCAACTTATATAAAACAAACACCATGCCGCGCAAATTTTAAATTATAAATATTTACCACGTGAACACCCCTAAACAGGTTCCTTCCCAGTTTCTTATGATATCATTTCACGTGTGCAAATGTCAGACCGAATCGAGTAATGGCGTGACGTCCTGCATAAAGTCATGATTTACACTCTCTTCACTTGCAAATTCACTGGTTGAGGAGTTACTAACACGGATGACAAACAGTTTCACGTCAACATCCACGACATGTTCGTTGTGTACATATGGAGATTCGGTTTATGTTACACGACACGTTAATTTTTATAAGCGGTAAAATTACAACGAGTCGTGTTATACTGTACTCGCAATTAGAATGTACACACGCTTCAATATTAATTTATTTTTAAGTTCATATTATAATTATTCGAGTAATTGTCTACAACACCCTTACAAAGCACTACGTTTCATGTATTCTCAGTAAAAGATTTTTTTTTATTTGGCGTTTTACGTGCCCTCGAACAGCACTTAAATAAGATCAAAACCGGTTCATAAACCTTCCAACAATACAACTAAAAAAAGAGCTGTGATTAAGCTTTAGCTTTGATAGAATTGTGTGCCAGAAATATGTTACAACACAAATTGTGCAAAACACATTTAAATAAAGTTATCGGGTTTGCAAAATTGTTCTGATAAGGATTTTGAAAATACTGTCTGGTAAGGATATTTTCCTAGAAAAAAAAAACGGGGTTTCTCCAACCCTGCTCTCAAATTTACTTTAATTGGGTTGAATTTTAGATGTCTATGCCACAGCGATTAAGGTAGCAATGCATAGTTTTAAAATGGTAGTAACAGTAAAACTAACGTTTTTGCAAAATTATAACAGGTTATACGTTCCTTTAAAATCGTGTCACACTCTACGTGTAGCTGTGCAGATTTTATTTCTTACAGCAGCATACAACCTACCGTTTTAAAATATTTTATATTTGTACGAGATAATGTTTGTTTTGTAGACATACACTGTGGTTATTTTTTTCGCAATGAAAAATTTTAGCTTTCATAGTTTTTATATGACAAAAGTCCAAATTTGCATGAAACTGTTATATGCATTACAGGCAAACTAAGTGACTTACCTATTACCGAACTGAAAAAATTCATATTCCTATACAAAAACAAAACAAAAAAATAAAAACTTGATGTTTAAAAAAATTCTGAAATTTGAAATTAAAATTTTCAAATTTAAAAAAATGTTTACATACTTTTTTTGTAAGATACTTTGTAGCCTACAGCTTCGTTATTCTGTATTAATTTTTCAGTTCGGTAAGTCACTTGGTTTTCCCGTAAAGCATAAAACTGCTATGCAAATTTGGACTTCGACATAAACTTATAAAAAAACTAGGAACCTAAAACATTTGCATTGCAGTAAAAACAGTCACAATGTACAAATATAAAGATTTTCCGTCAAGCGCCACCTAAGTTCACATATCAAACTAATGAATACAATATCGTATTGAGAATCTCAAGCCTGACTTCTAATGCACCCTACTGCACACTTCTAACTTAGGTATAGTTTATTTACGCTTCTCAAACAGGGCATTCAGTATCACCAAGAACTCATTTGACAGTGTTCACAATTCGGCTCCTGATATTAATTTCGCAGAAATAAAAATGCTAGTAACAGCAATTTTAACAAAAACACTATAGATATTCGACGACGGTAAAATTTAATACTATACAATAAAATATTATAATAACGGCCCAAGCATCAACAACACTGCAGTAAATCTATTTCACCAAAGTGAATGCTAAACGTCAGGTAATGTTATCAAAAAATAGCTGTGTCCCGATTTGTACTCTAAAAAAATTGCAATAAATTGCTTTCGGTTATGCTTAGATAGGATGCTATCGTTTGAAATGGTTCGAATGGAACGTTCGTATTTTGAATTTATCCTCTCATTTGACACGGACTCTAAAAACATTCGGAAAACTACTGGCAATGAAACACTCTTCAGTACCATACATTACAAACACATCAGCACACAGAAGTGTAGTAAAATACTTGCTCAGCACACTATATTACTTAATATTATAAAATAGCACTTCAATTAGTTTCACCTCATATTTGCCAGCAAATTGAGCACCATTGCCAGTGTCTGTCTCAAAGAACCGCGTATGCTTCGCCTCGAGAGACCACTCGCTTCAAACCGGTTTGCCAATTTACTCACAAACTACTTTACGCAGCACGAAAGAGCACCGCTAAACTTACCTGAACTTTGGCTCAAACACGGAAAGTTTTAAATGATATTCGCAATGCACTTTACAACATTATCCACCCTTCTTACCTTCCGACAAAAAAAAAGCGTACAGGCATCAAGATGCTGCGTCAAAGAAAACACGAGCGAAGCCATACTCGTCATGATATTAAGCTTATCCCCAGACGGTGGAGAATGTAATTTGCCACGTGATAAGCCAAGAAATCCGCTTCTTTCCGTCAGCTAGGTGTAACACAAACACGAAACATTATACATACACACACATATATATATATATATATATATATATATATATATATATATATATATATATATATATATATATATATATATATATATATATATATATATATATATATATATATA
>PNEQ01098963.1:0-68717 GCA_003012365.1 Medauroidea extradentata | reverse complement strand
ATTAACATTATAATAATAGTAATAATAAAGGAACGGATGATTCGGAGAAATTTAAAAAAGGGCAGTAAATTCAAGCGTAGCTCAGTTAGATGTAGAGAATTTTTCGTCTAATTATTAACAATTAATTAACAATTAAATCACACTGGTACAATTCAAAATTAATGTTCAGTAGCATACACATTACACTTCATAACAAGAAGCCACATATTACGACTTTCTACCGTATTAAATATTATCCTCTGTATGTGGTTCGCGATAAAATGAGCACGTGTGATCATCTTGTCAAAAATAATAACTAAAAATCAATATTTACTGGGACTTCAAACGTCAACTTTTGAGTTAGATAGTTATTTGTTGTTATTTGTTTGTTTTTAAACTGCTAGGAAATTTAAAATTGCCTAATCAGAAGAAAGTAACTAGGGTTTCAAAAGTGCTCACTTTATCCCAAACCACCTATATATATATGCGGATCTGCCATGCAAGCGCGTGCACACACACGCAATTTACCAGCAGACGGTTCCATGCAGTTTTCTTAACGGCATTTACCTTACATTGAGGTACGTGCACTGTCGTATAAATAAATGTGATCATATTGGTGTTAAAAAAAAAGGAGTATGCAAACATTTTTACCATCTTTAAATCTGGCCGGTATTCACAGAAAATTTCTATAAGAACAATACATTATAATTTTATGAAGCAAACCCTTAAATTTACACGACTAATAAAAATACCAGCTTTTTATTTATTTGGTCACTAAAATATCAGATCATATCACGAGGTAAAGTAAATAAAATCTTAAATGAACACGCACTTTTCATAAAATTATAATATCAAGATTCCTGAAAGAAACGCACTTTTAAACGTTTCATCAGGACCGTTTTAATTTTCGAGTTTAAATAATGCCATTCACTTCAGGAAAGTATTGCTGGAAGAAACAAAATACGCTAATCACGTCGTCATAATGATTTCAAACAAACAGCTCAGGCTCGTGAATGCAGTCAGTTAAAAAATATATCTGCCACAAAAAAAAAAATAACACGATCCTGCCGCTCTCTACGGTCGAGAAATAAAATTGTACTTAATGATAAATGCACATTCGTCACTTTGAACAATCTGGAGGACTTGCAAGGTCGTCATTAAGCAGGAAAGCAAAACAGAATGATTGATAAACTAAAAGTTCAAAGGCGCGTATTAACGAGGATTTGCTCCGTTAGAGTATTGCAAACATTCCATTTAGGTAAAATTAAAATGACGTACCCTGACGCCTTAAGTTCGGAAGTAATTAACAGGCTACGTAGCGGAAGCAGTATTTTCATGCCTGCTCATCAGAATGAGAGAGGTGCGGTTGCGGAGAGGAGGAAGAGAAAGAGATAAAAAGCGAAGAGAGGATAATTTGACTCGGAAGCAACCGTTACAGTCTCATGAGAAGACTTTTTACAGCTATAGTAGGCTCCCTGGAAGATAGGCCGCGTTCGTGTAATGTGCGACGAAGAATCGATGGAGAGCTACGGATGTCGTCAGTATCGAGCCACTCAACTGGTGTACAGTGTTTCTTTCTTCTATGGGACCGTAAGGGTGTTTCAAAGCGATTTTATATGTTTATGAAATATGAAATAGTGTTAGTTTTGTATACGATACTTATGAGTACATTTTACGCATCGAAGTCAAAATGTTCATGTTTTGCTGCCATGCAAATAGTGAAAACCAATTGAGTTATGTATGTGAAATAATTTACAGTGAAATAGCATACTATGGACTATGTAATAAAACATTTGAAAAATCCAGCGAACTTTTTCTTATTTTAAAAATATTGTTGAATTTGCATCTTTTTTCTGTACTTTTGCAATTTTTTTTTTTTTTTTTATAATTCAAAATATTTTCGTTGTGGGTTTTTTTAATGTTTTATTGCATAGCTTATGGGATGTTAGTTCGTAGTGAATTATTTCATTTAAGTAAATCAACTAGTTTTCGCTACATGCATAGCAGGGTAACAAGCAAATTTCGACTTTAACGGACCTTTATAAGAAAACTATGAAAGCTAAAATTGTTTCGTAAGAGTAAAATACTGACAAATATCGTCTACAAAACTAACAATATTTCATAAGAAAAAGGACTTTGTGTGCCACGCGCTATGAAGGATGTGACGAATAACTGGCAATGTTTATTTATAGAAATATAACATTTTACTATTAGGGGCGTATTATTGGATGAAATCGGTACTGTGAATTATTCAGTTTTTATTGTTTAGTGAAACAATTTTTTTCTTAAAATTTTAATTTGCTCAATTATTTCATACTTACGCTTTAATTTTTCGAATACAGTGTACGTAAATGAACGGTAAAGTGATTAGCTGCGTCCTTATTGAAATATTTTCAATTAAATCTTGCCAACATTTTAAACAGGAAGGAATTAAGAAAAGTTTGTCGTAATAAGTGACACAGGCTCTTTAAGCGTTACAGCGTGTCCCTAACTACGTTTCTTTAATAAAAAAAACAATTCCACATATGCCCACTGTGTCAATGTACTAAAAGAAAATACACTTCAGACGATGATTACATCGATTTGCAAAATTATTTCACAACCCCTAAAATGGCTAAACACAGCTATTTAAAAAGGGTTATATCTGAAAAACTACTCACAGGATTCGTGTGAAACTACCGTAGAAGCATGCAATGAACTTCGATTAAAACTTTTTCTCCAATAAAAATATGGGGTCACAACTGAACGTGTCAGTCAGGCGAGTGATCTACGATACTACAGTGTCTTGCGGTAGAGGTGATACCGCACCAGATGAGCTGGTCAACACCGCCCTTGCCTCACACAAACACCGGCCAGTAAACGGGCGCCTTAAAAGAGTGTGTAGTAGAGACATGACGCTAAAAATACCATTTTAAATCTACACGTTTCTGAAAAGTCAGTATGAAAAACAAGATAACAACCGCCCTGGATAACAATATTGGCCAACTTTATGAGCAAACATTTACCCAGAATGATGTGTTTGTTAAGCCTGATCTCTGCTGGCGCAACAATTAAATGTAAGAGAGAAATTTCGGCACCAGAGATAGATCTTCAAAAATATGTTACACGAGAAAATATTTTACTCAGTTGGCAAAACCTATCATGTAAGTTTCCTGTTTTCTTATTTACTTTTGCAAATTAGCTTCGAGAAACCCACAATTATAAATTACTGCTTTAAACACTAAATTATGTACCACGGCCTCTTAAACAGTTACATTACTTTATTTGCGGGAAATATGTTTTTAAGTCCAGCTTATGTTTCAATTTGCGAGTTTACTTTTAATCTGGTAGGTATTTTCTCACATAACGGCAATCTGAAAAACAGTTTTTAACCATTTTTATAGTTCCGAAAAAAAAAATTATTTGTGATAAGTGGGTTGAATTTGTAGACGCGTATAGCGGCATAGTTTAAAGTATGTGTTCTTTTCGTGGGCATAATTACAGCTTCTTAATAAAAAAAAAGTCGCAATTCACTGCAACATTTACAGATTTTCTGAAGTTGTCGCAATTTTCACGTAACAGCAAACCCCGAACAAGGAAACATGTGTATCAAACGCAAGCAGCTATTCACAGTATTAAAAGAAAAAAACATATATCACCCCGTATGAATTCTTAAAATTAAAAAAAACTGTACAATGTCGTTGGGCAAAACTCTATTCACTGATGTATTATAAAAATCATAAATCCAGGCTGGCAAGGATCAATCCACCCACTCACTACACCTGTCTACTTCTCAGACACATCCACCATTACTCGAGGACATTCGACCCAATTTCGCATACTTATTTCTAGTGCAACATGTACATTTCCAGACACCATTTGTACGCAAACTAACTTGCGTCCTCTTTTAACTTTTCTGGTGGATAGTTTTTGCTAAATATGTGGGCAATGTTTCAATATTTGTGGTCGTTACGTACAATAAAGAAACAAAAATATTGGTATCGAAGTTAAACTAATACATAAATTGAGGTATCCATACCACTCTTTTAAGTTTAGCGATAAAAGACATTAAGTGTACATAAATTATGCACAATGCTTAGTCATTTTCCCACATGAAACAAAACACTTCGCATAATTTGCCTAAATGTTACACATAAATGGATTTGAAGTCGGTGACAAAAAAGTAACACATACAGTTCCAGTTTGATTTAATAATTAAAATTTGATTATTTGTAAATATCAACTGTATCTTTGATAAGAAATTATGCAAGCACTGTATGTCGTGTCAACAATGTCTAAAACAACCAACATTCGTCACGAGCTAAAACATCACAGACGAACTACACATATGTGCAGCCGTTGTATCATTCAAGTCCTAGTTGACAGAGTTACCTAAGGTGTGAAAGTCAACCAATGACGGCTCGCGTTAAACTTCCGGCACGACTAGACTTTGTAAGCACCAGGCGTTCGAAGCTCGAGACGTCGTGATAATTCTCCAGTCATATTAGGCATTTCTGTGAGTAACTATACGACGTAGGATTCACATTTAAAATAACATACTACGTACTTAAACATCGTAATTTTTATAAATGTACGCCACGTTTGCTGTCTGGGCTCTCTGTGGAAAACATTTTCAAGTATTGACAAAAAAAAATAGCGACAGTGATGAAAAAAAAACATACAATTTCACAAAAAAATATCCTACAAACGCCAGATTCCGTATCCATCCCAAAAAAAACTTGGCATGAACCTTTGTGTACCACAGACTACCGCATAAGTTAATGAAAGCAGAACTGCTATTCCAAATCTGATCCCAATGATTCGGTATACCTTTAACGTGTGTTGATACACATAACATCAACAGATTGTCAGCACCGTTTATGATTCATAAAAAACAAACACACGAAAGTGTAAATGAACAGTGAACTAGAATGACTGAAATATTTCTGGAACTACAAAGTCATTATCCTCAAGGCGTTTAAGCTATTCAGCTCTCATAAAGGCTTGAATTTTATCTAAAACAATACTATATTAGAGGTTATGGTTTGTAATCATGCAACTAAACTCTTAACATATATTAATGATACTCCTTATGGATTCTCATAGGTATCAATTATTCCCAGAAAACCTAACACTTATTTTGCCTTTTAGCCACTTGTTAACACAACAATAGCAGTGTTTGTAATAAATACGATTACATTCAACGCATTGGGCCACAATAAGATATTATTATGAGTATTATTATTAAAATATCGGTATTCAAAAACCAAGTCACGGATTTAAAACGCACACGAATTAAAAGCATTCACGAATATATAAAGGTCAAAACGACAGCTTAGTAACCAAAAGCAGAAGTGTTTGCAACCCTGTAACGCGAAACAAAGTTGACACACGACACAGCACAATGTGGCGCAGAGAAACACCAGAACAACATTTTTCACATCCCCGTACCAAGCTGGTAAATAGGAACCACAAGCTGGTCAAAAGATGCGACCAAAATAAGTCACGAACTGCCTACGATGTGGTTTCAAAGATCAAAGTAGGAAAGTAGTGCACACAGCAGCGCGGTTTGATGTTCAATTACACGGCTGCCGTTTAACATTTGATTTATATGTACATTACTAATCAGGAAGTCCATCCGGCAGCGCAGCGCACAACACACAGCTAACGAACCACTTGTTCGTGCGGGTCCGGTGAGGCACATCCGCTCGTAATACTACACGTTCTGAAAACATCACTTACCGGACGTCACTTGTACGGCTTTCCCAAGGTCAGCTTATACATGAAGCAAATCCTATGATCACTTTCCCCAATGCATCTCAAAATTAAATTAAAAGCACCGTACGTTTAGCATACACTACACTATTTCATAAACGCTAAATGACCCTACAATGCTTTAAATATTGCTTACATTAAACCCGGAATCGGATGCCCTTCACTTCCTAGCACATACAGTACCATGTAATAAAACGTAAGATGAAGCTGCCGAGGAACTGAACAGAACCTATCTGTGAAATGCGTATAAAAGTAAATAACACAATTAATTTATAATCTAATTCGTAAACTACACGTGTGAAATATAATAATGTAACATTGCAAAGTTTTCATATCCAAATAAATATTTTAAGATAAATACGAGTAACGCTCATTCCTTAAAATTATTGGCAACAGACAAAGACATAAAAATATAGTATTATTAAAGAAGCTTGGTGATTGCGTATGTTATAACAAGGAATAGTATACAAGTTAAAAGAGTTAGCAAAAATTAACAAATGAGAACCTTCACCCTATAGAATGAAATTTGTGGCTTATAAAATACTGAACTCATTACATTTAAGACTTCACTACAGTTTCAGTAAGTTTTGTAGCAGAATTACTTCTCAAACATAGTGCCCAAGGATTATGATAAATAGCAAATACTGACCACTTCAATTTATAACCGACAGCATTCAATAAATACAAAGCCTAAACTACAGGACTACATGTAAATATTTGTATTACCTTTCTGAACCTACACACCAAGGAGACAACATTGACAACATTCAAACATCGCAGACATTTAACGGATGCAATACTAACCATTCCGACGGAAACAACTATTGCTTTTATCTTGACACTCTCCGAACTCAAATACAGGGTGAGTCGGGAGGAAAGATACATGCTTTGAGGGGTGATAGTACTGGTGATTCTGAACAAACTGTTTCTAATAAACATATGCCCATTTCTTAACCGCTTCAGAGAAACCGAATGAAAACAACAAGAAGAGGAAATGTACAGGTGACGGTAAATCACGATACTGTTATCGTATGTTTTGTTTGTGTACATTTCCACACGATGTGGGGTTGGCTTAAAAGCGAAGTCTACACGCGCAGGGTGGACACAAGAGAGGAACTACTCGCTCGTATTTACAATGCTTGTGCTCAAGTAAAGCAATGTACTAATGAGCTCAGATCAGCCACACACCAGCTGTCTACGAGAGCAGCAAAATGCATCGAAGTTGAAGGTCGAGTGTTTGAACATGTTTTGTGAAGAAATGTACACAATTAAACAAAACATACAATAACAGTATCGTGATTTACCGTCACCTGCACTTATACCGGTCCTTGTCGTTTTCATTCGGTTTCTCTGAAACTGTTAAGAAAAAGGTATATGTTTATTAGTAACATTTTGTTCAGAATCACCAGTACTATTACCCCTCAAAGCATGTACCTTTCCTCCCAACTCATCCTGTATAAGCTGTTGCTCACTCGCTTCGGGAGAAAAACTCGCAGAATTGCGTGCACTATTACTTCACCAAACTTGCGTTGATTCTTGGAGAAAATGTATAAAACATGGACCTATTACAGTGGCAACATTAGTCAAAATCGGGGGGAAATTATTATTTTAAAAATTAGCTTAGGCTGCTGTACTAATTTATAAACCGGCAATTGACTACAATGAAAATAACTAAGCAATACTTTGATGATAATACGTAACAAGACTTGGAAACGTTTAAACGATTGTGAACAAGTAAAGTAATTTGTTTAACACATTCGCTGCCTTATGTTTGGAGCATTGAGACACTTATTAATACCTAACTGGATGCTTTGTTTGTATGTTTATATTGTGGTTGTGTCAACAAAGCGCATTGGATTTTCCAAATTCTTACTTGTAGGCTCTATTTTAGTAGTACTGAACAGGTATGAATGCAATAAATAATTTATAAAAAGAAAACACACTTGGAACCAATTCCACACATCACGTCCAGGGTCTTCACCACAAAATATATGCATGGAAGTAGCAAATAAACCAATTTCGTCAACATAAGCAAGTCAGGAATTTTTTCGTGTTATGAACTATCGCATGTAAACGAATAATTAATAAAGCTGACTTAAAACACTACGAAACGGCAATAAAACACTTTCCTGCAATAAGTATATCTTCTTGAGAGTTTGAAACACTGTCAAAAAAAATGTAATGTGAAGGTGATTCGTAGGCAGATTCATGGGATATAAATTTACTACGGTATAGTGCAACCCCCCCCCCCCCCCCCAAACTTTAATTCGCACGAATTTTTTCCTATTTTTCTCTCATTCTTTCTTTCTCTCGCTCTCTTATTTATCTCACTCCACCAAGTTTGAGTGCGAATCATTTAAGATATTGTCAATATCACGACGCAATAATAGTAAACAAAACTTAGGTTACAGAAATCTGATTGGTTGACTCATTCAACTACCAACAAGCCAATTTGTTTTCACTAAAGCAACTAAGGATGTTGTGTTCACGTGGCAAAAATGCACAATATTATATTTGCACGACAAGTGTTCGTTTTATAGACGTTACTTGTGACTACATTTTACACCTGTAAACATTTTTTAACTCTCACAGTTTTTTCCATAGCAGCATGCCATAGTCAGAATTCACAAGTTACGTGAACATAGTAATAACAAAAACCAAGTGTCTTGCTCGAATGAAATAATTTACACTAAAATTAGATGTTATGAGCAATAAGCTAAAATATGTTTTTTTAAATACACACAACAGTCCTTTCGTAATTTTTAAAAGTTGCCATAAATTTGGTAAAATTTTCATTATTTTCAGGTTTTTTTAAAAAGCACCTAGGAATGCCACTGTGGGATTTTAAATATTTTAGCATATTGCCCATAATATCTAATTTCAGTATAAAAATTATTTCAATCGAGTAAGAAACTTGGTTTTTGTTATTACTACCCTAACTTGCAAATGTTTACTTAGTCATGTCGCCATAGCAAAACTACGAGAGTTTAAAATGTTTACAAGTGGAAAATGTAACGTCTATAAAGCGATTACTATGCCGTGCAAACATAAAATAATGAATTTTTGTCACGTGAACGCTCTTAAACAGGATTACCGGAACACAATAAAAATAATTGCGCAAACTACTGCACTTTCCTCGCAGTTGCTCAACAGATGATAAGACAATTCTGTACCCCCATATTGTAAAACTTTGTTCAAGCGGAATACGTGGTGAAATCAAATTACATTGCATGGGTACCACAAACCACAAAATCTCATTGGTGACGTAATTTATATTTATTTTCTTTTTACTACAAAATTACGTGAATAACGGAAAGTTACTATTCACAACAGCAATGTGTTTAGATTATTTACAATGCAAGCGTTGTTAATATTCCCGCGTGATAGCCCTAAGAGGGCAAAAGAAACGATGAAACACCTGCCGCTGAAGCACTGAACAAAGAAGGTAACACGCTTTAAGAACGTGTATGCGTACTTTCTATTAATGAACGCATACATTAGTTTAAAACAAGATGAAGGGAACGTACTAAAACCACAGGCGTAACCGAATTTTTTAAGTTAAATCTTTTCATAATTATGTATGGTATAGTAAATAAAGTATACATACTACTTAAAACATTTAGTACACTTATTCACTTACTGTCTACGGGACATTCTGTAATCAGTTCGCCGTCTACATATCTATGACCTGAAAGCTGGTGCAACAATCACAACAAACAATTTTCAGCATTATTGTGCCCTACGGTATTATACAAGTCAACAAACACTACAAAAATACAAATTATCGCTCATCAGGAATTTAGTTAAATAACGATGTGTTTAATAAGGACGAGACAATCATGTATATTTGAAGGTCCTACTTAGAATCTACCTTCTGTCAATTCTGTTAAATAATCAAAACTTCCGCTGATTTATCGATTCAACACTCCTTACCCATCAATAAAGCAATTGTACCAAAACAACGAAAACGCAAATACTGCCACTAGTATGGGAATTTTCTAACGTGGCTGAAATATCTGCTACCAATAATTCTATACACTTAATATAATGCAAAATAAGTCAAAATAAACTTTTAACATTCGTGCACTTATTCCAGTGTTGTTTTAAAAGATGAACTTACATTTTTTACTAACGTGGTTGACTGGAAGTGCGGATAGTAGTCAATCGACTTAATCGGCAGATTCGCGCGCCGACGAAACCTGTTACAGCTGTCCGACGACATGTGGGCCACGAGGCGTGAGTTGACGAAATGCTGCCAAGGACAGCCGGCTGGTGAACCGACCTACATGAAAGTGCTGGGCTACAGCAATTCGCAGGAGTCGAACGTCGAGCAACTCTCTACCGTACTTCTCTCTTTCTATTCCCCTTCCCGTACTTCATAACACGTATTCCTTAGTTACTCGAAAAACTGCCAACGATTCTACCGTGGTATAACCATCTGTTCATCATTCTTTTTTCTTCCACATAATAACGGTTAAAAGAAAGATTATCAGTAATCGATAGGGACAGGAATTTTTGGTGAAAATAGTTTTGCCCCACTTTGTTTCAGTGTCTTACGTACACACCTGCAGCTCACGATGGATTCACGCAACATAGAAGCTTACATAATATGCAAACCTTTCCAAAGGCAGTTAACGAGGGTTATACGCCGGATGTAATTTTCCGCGTCTGATGCGCAGAGATGAGAAGCGATGAGGTTCAACTTGCCACACTCGACGGTAACAGCATCGCTTATATTCGCGGCGCGCCAAACTGGCGGGCAGAGGTTTCCTACTACTCCTCCTTACAGCGGCGACCCTACAGTTTTATTTGTGGAAAGTTTGTACTGAAGTCCAACGCATGCTTCCAACGTTGTGTTTTACGAATTCGGGTCGTATTTTCCCAGTTGCAACTGTCTAAAAAAAAGCCGTTTTTATTTTAGTCATTTTCAGGGACCTCAAAAGCATGTTTCTAATAAGCATGTGCATGTCGTATTTTTAAAATATACAAGTCTAGTTCTAACCGTGTGTTCATTTCATGGGTAAACATATTGTGAATAAATTTAGCTGTTTCGCGTGGAAACACCGTTCATGTGTCAGGTGCATAGACCTCTTATAAAATTGGTAGTGGGTTTAAAAAATGAAAATGATTTGGTCCCATATGTATGACAGCGTGGAATATAGGCGAGTTCAAACCAGTTCATATGTGTAGTCGCAGTAGGCTACCATAGCGCCGGCGGTTTACGAGGAAAAATCTTGCACTCTCCACTTTTAGTAATTCATTGTATGCTGACATATACATTCAGCTGAATAAACGAAGTCTCCATGCAAGCAGCATTTTGAAAGAAAAACAACCAACACGATAGCAATATCCGATACCAAGTTAAATATTCAGTATACTTCTCTCTGCATTACCAATTGCTTAATATTTCATTACCGCATAGTTACGATTGCAAAATAACTCTCTGGGCAGAAATATGTGTTATACATTACAAATGTTACGCAAAGAATTTTCACTAATGCTGAGTATAATTAATTACCAAAAAGCCTTACGTACAGTTCTTGGTTAATTGCGTACAGCATAGCGTTATTCGGTGAAAAGTAACATCTACTTGCTCAAAATAAACGATTGAATTATTATTCCAACAGCCCTTCACTACCTTGTCCGATACACATTTAATCAAGGAAGCTCATTTAAACAGAGAGTGCGTGTTGCAAATTATATTCGTGTTTCGGGTTCAAATAGCGTCGCCCACACGTTCACTGAACAAATTCTCAACAGCGTCGTTTTGGAGCGTTACGTAGACGGATAATAAAATTCTTTCAAAAAATCACGCGCATTGTAAATACTATTCTCGAGCCCCCCCCCCCCTTTTTTTTTATATTTGACACAATCGGTTTTTCGTACAGCAATGTCACAAACTAAATCACTCAAACCAATACAAAACTATTGAAGGAACCTACCGTGTACTTAAGCACAGAGTTTTCAGCAATAAAATAATAAGAGTCGCCACTTACAATCCCATGTTACAGCCATTCGACGAAAACATTGCGAGCCAGTGTAGCGCCTTGCGCATTAGGGCGCTGGGACACTAGGCGTGCTTGTCGAGAGTGGCTCTTAGGCCTACTGCTTCTGAGCTTCTAAAGTGGAAAACAGATTCAGGCAGGTGGCACCCTTAAGAGTGCGTTGTACATAATTCAACGCTAAAAGCATTAATCTATACATGTAGGTTTCTTGAAGCCAATTTGCAAAAGTTAAACAATAGCAATCCTAGACAATAGTTTAGCCAACGTTTTAAACGAAATTGTTTCCAGTGTTAAGAACTTCTGAGACACAATCTCCGACGCCGGAACCTCGTGCATTTAACTGCGGCGCAAGAGATCACGCGTAACGAATTAGTAATTCTGGACAAATATTTGCTCATAAAGTTGATAAAAAAAAAAGCATTACCTAGAACTGTCATTGAATATTTTATCCATATTGGCTTCGAAAAAAGCGTAGAAATAAACTGATGTTCTCAGCATTTATTTAGCTACCATGCATTCTTAAGGCGGCCGCCTACCCCACGCTTCAAATGCGTTGCAGTGTGTTCGTAAACAGGTTTTTTCTACGAAAATATTCCACGCGCACCCATTGTGCCAACGTACGTAAAGAAAGTAAACTTCAGACAAGGTCGGAACCTCATTGTTAAGACGCCACGCTCATTAAAGACATAGTTTCTAAGCCCTCCAACATGGCTCAAAACGGTCTTTTCAGGTTGCCGTACTTCAAAATGTACTAACAGGATGAATGTGAGACTCAGATTGCGACCTGCACTCAACTTAGTTGCAGACTTTCCACCAATAAAATTATACGGTCACCGCTAATGTCCCATAGTAAAAACCGTTCGGCCGGGACCGTGCACGCTAGTTTAGTGGCATTTGATGCGCGCTTCAAAGTCGACCTTATTGCTCCGTCGCTTTTTAGCCTCTCACGCACGGGTAGGCGGCGCCCTTATGGCAAACCAGATTCGAAAAACAAGAAGATAGAAACATGCGTTGGACTTTAAACCAAACTTCCCACAAGTAGAATTATATGGTCACCGCCTCATGTCCCGTATAAAATAGTATAACAGTAAAACATTGCGCGCCAGTTTTGAGGCTTGCGCATAGAGATAATGTTGCCTTGAATACTCCTGTCAGGGGCAGCATGGGCGCTACATTGATTTTGTGTCTCAGACACGCCAACGCAGCATATCTAGGAACCAACATGTATCGTTAATTTTATTCGTACTGAAAGAGCACATTATTATTAAAGCTTTCGTAACTGTCCTTTATGCGGGAGAGATTTAATTATGATTTCCTCTACGCATTTTCTTATGTCGCCAACTGTACTCTAATATCAAATAAATATTTCTTGGAGGTTAAGTCCTTTGCGTAATGGAAGATGAGTTGGCGTTACTCCGTTGTATATCAGTTTTTAAGTCCCATCTGAAGATTATAAGGCTACACAAGCTCAGCATTTTTTAGTATAACTTTTCAACACTCCGTGTTGCTAAAGACGAAAAAGACATTCGGTCAAAAAATGTTTAGAGAAATTATATTTTTAAAGTAAAATCGAGTATATACGAGTAATTTGCATTTTGGAAGCCTTTCTGTTTACACATAGGCTACAAAAAAAATTAATATGAGCAAGTTTAATTTTTTTTTTATAAAAAAAATAACTAGTCTGGTAGTAATGTAGGCAAAATGGCCGATTATAAATTTAGCAAATTTAATAATTGTGGCAACTAATGTGAACATTTCTTCAACCTCTATAGATAAACCACTGTATTTACATTTTTTGTGCGGGTTCTCCCTCCCCACCACCAAAAGGCGAGCAGTAAGAAGGAATTTTTCAAATTCGATCCCTAATAAAATGAAAAGGGACTAAACTTTTCCGATAATCGTCGATATAGCTCTAACCCGACGTACTATCGTATTTTTTTGCTTCAACGAAACACTCATAAAATATATACTTGGCAATTTCACGAATTTTCGAATTTGAACCTCTGAGGGGAAAATGCGATACATGTGATTCCAATTAACTATCCATTTATATAGGAATAAACAGTTTGTTTTTGCTCCATAGTAGTGGTTGCTTAAAAATCCGAAAAGATGTTTCAGGGTTTCTAAAAATTGAACTCCTAAGAGGTGAAAAGGTTGGCAATTTATTTTTTATGAATCGTCTATTTAGATCGAACTCAAAGGATTATCGTGGTTTTCACTTAAATTAGCTACCTCTACAAATGTCTAAGACATTATTTTAACATTTTTCGAAATTCCATCCTTTAGGGGATGAAAAGGCCTGAAATATGTTTTCGGTCATTCCTATACATATAATCGAACTAGTCGAGGAATCGGAAGTGCTTTTTGCGTTTGGAAGATGTTTAGGTAAACATAAAAAATGCTATTTCTGTATTTTTTATTTGAACCCAAATAGATCATATTCACAATCGATTGAAACCACTGAACCTTTGGGGGTGAAAAAAAGATAGAATTAGGCAAAATGTGTAACTATTTCTCGATATGTCTGGAACACAACAGGCCGTCACTGCTAAGACGTAACCAAATTATACATCTACATTTTCACATACCACCAACCAAACAGAACATTGTTACCTTTTACAGTTCAGGGAACCAATGTTTGTTTCATAGGGCGCACGGGCAACAATTTATTTTCAAACTGACAAAAGTGTGTAGACTTACGAACACACAACTTATCAAAATGTGGTGCGTAAAACGAATTTAAAAAATCTTAAGCGTTGAATACATTAAAATAACAGTAATAACAATAATAATAAAACGAAACAAAGCTCCAAGATTGCACCCTAACAGACTGGAAGGGACCATTCACAATTTAGAACGGCGTTTGGTGGCGTTGTTTACGATAATGTATAGCTGGTATTCTCCTTCCGTTCACTCTGGGTTCTCAAGTAAACAAATAACATCACATAATTGTACCCCGCCAGCTGCTAGTTGGCTCAATTAGTTCCTCGCGCCACCGCGCTATTTCCAACCGACAAAACCGTGTACAGTAAGGATGGTGAAAAACAACGCACTAGTAACAAAAAAAAAAAAACACTGCGTGAAAATTTCGTACATTTTTTTTTCGGCATACGAAGACGGCAACTGTATGAAAATTAAAAAAAAAAAAAATGTTCATGTCACATAAGCCTACATGGTATTTTAGTACTTGCAATTATTATTAGAGGTACGGCAATTTCGCGGATTCATCTGGCAGTATCCTAGATTGCTCAGTCCTGTACACGCTCTGGATAAAGTCGATCATTCATTGTGTCTTACAACATTACAAGCTATATAGCTCTATGAATAATTTCCTTATTTACTACTGGCTTGCAGTAGTCAAATGCGTTTCGTGACAGCCGCCAGCTAATCACACACGTAATTATGAAGTATATATGTTTGGCGTTCGACCTTACCTGGAATGTATTTGCGAAATTGACGTACCTCTAATTATTATGCCCTGGCCAGCGATATGAAACCAATAAGTCTGGTGCGGAGTAGGAAATTCGGTACTCTAAAACGATAAGTAATTTTATTCAATTCTTCTTGGACAACTTTGTACCTTATTTTAAATTCTCATTTGGTCGACCATCAACAATCGTTAGAGAAGGAATCGTTAGATAAGGTGATTTACCGCGGGAAAACTTGATTGTTTGCTGGATTTCAACATACGTTCAGCTTACCAGAAGATTACTGGCTTTCGTTTGAACGTGGAGATGTTACCCTATTTGACTGAGTCAATAAGAATCCCGATGTTGTAATATTTGATGTATGTTATTGGTTTGCAGATAGCTGCGTCGTGTCAGGTGTATATCACACAGTCATACACGCTGCAAGAAATTACGGCGTTTTCAAGGTTATGCTGGCACGAACAATTTTCGCGATATACACTTCCTCTCTATAACAAATGTGTAGATAATTTGCACAACACACAGAGGAAAATGAATCGTTTCGACAAACAAATAAGGTTTGCAATAAATATACTACTATTAAACTAACCATCATAAAGTTAATCGTATATTTACTTCGACATAAGGATCTATTTTTCGTGGCCGACTACTGTATATGGCGGCAGGCTGCCAATGAGAATATTTGTTTATAATTTGCCTTGTTTACTCTAAACTCGGGTAAGAGTGAACGGAGTGTCAATGAAGTAATGTTAAGTAAGGACTGAATGTCGAACGTGTTCCCAGAAGCCAACAACTTCCAAAGAAAATGTAGGTAGACCTATCCATCGAGGTATTGCGAGGAAAATGAAACGGAATTTTGGCGTTGGAGGGGGAGGGTAGGGGAGATCGCTCATTCCTCCATTGAAGTGGAAATCAAGAAAATGCCTCTCACGACAGGGTCGACGGCAATTACAGTGGCTACCAAATAATGATTGGTTGTGTTTGTATGTGTAAGGCACAACAATCAATAGAGCACTAAGACAGACCGACAAGCTTATGACATGTAGTTTCGCCTCTGCGCGCAAGCCACTCAACAGGAGTGCAGTGATGTACTATATTATCCTTATTTCTATGGCACTTTAAGGCCATGATCTGTCATGTATTCCAAACAATTGCAAATGACTCAAATATTTTTAACCAAATGCTTTGAAAAAATTTGACAATGTGTACAGTCATACGATAAACACTTTTGCCAGAGCGTTTCTTTTTTTAATAATGTACCGTTAGCTAGCAACAAATTATTTTGCTTCATTTTGGCTTATTTTGACAACAAAATAAGTGATATTTCAGGAGCAAAATCTACATATCTGTTTGGTGTAGTGTGACGGAAAAATTCAGATACAAACGTTGATATAAAGGAGTGTTAAAACTGTAAGACTGAATTTTTGATAAACGTATTTATTTGCGTTTAAAAAAATATTTTTGAAACCACTGCAAAACTAAAGACAGGGGCTTTACGGAGCTACTCGGTCCATGATCTAAAGATTGCAGGCTGTCTGATGTGACCATGACGTTGCACGTTACTGTATACTCAAAATGTTACACGAGTTACATGATATTAACGAAAACAGCGACAGATATATCTAAAAGGCTTAGCACCAGTTGCGTTTACGCATGAAAAACCTTTTGAAAAAAAAAATTACTTTGAGACCATAAAAAGAACGTGGGACACACATAGACGATAAAAACGCCATCTGAAATCTCCAGGTTTTCGAGGTCAATAAAAGAGCTAGCCTATAATAATAGATTCTGTCAACTTAATTGTACATTTGGGAAAAATTATGTCTCGCGACGGAAAGATATGTTCGCACATCGGCGTCGGAAACTATGCCCCATAAAAAAAGTCACTCAAGCGCACTATTTGCTCACAAAGATGGCAAAAACTGTCCGAATCCTGCCGTTTTTAATGCTCCCCAAATATCAATTTTTACTCTTACAGCTGCTCTTTTTTTTTAATAAAAAAAATTACTGATAAACTTTTTACTTCTCCGGTAGGCTGGTCTTTTTTTACGTACATCGCCTACTTGGCGTTATACATGTTATAATATTTACGACGTCCTACAGTATCGAAAAAAAAAATTTCTTTAAATACGTTGTCACGCAGTTCAAGCGCCAGTCCAGGCAACCGATTTATGTTGCAATTTCCTGTAGACAATCAGAATTAGCACAACTATTATTTTTATTCAGTTTAAGCTCAAAGTCGCAAAACACAAAAAATATAAGATGGGGGAGGGGAAGTGTACTGTAAGTTCGGTAAAATAATGACGCGAGAGTCTACGTCTCAGTATCATTCCTAACTATGAACAAAAAAAACCAACTTGATTATTTACATTATATAGGTCATAAAGTAACGTTCTGCGACCAGTCATTACCTACAATCATTTGTTTCGTTTATCTCCCTTGATAAAAAAAAAAAAAAAGAAATCTCCTCTAACGTGTCAAACTAGGTGGAAAAGTGCAAACGCGACTCCTTTCAGAAAAGAACGTTGACCGCCGACTCAAAACGAATAAAATCTGCACGATATAGTGTGGTTGCTTTGTTCGCGGAAATACGGCTAGGAAATGGCGGTAACACGTGTTCAAAAGATGTCTCAGCAATGTTTACTCTACGCACGTGCCAGTTTTATGTCCCCTTTTGTCGATCGGCAGTCGTCCCGACAGCATTCACAACTCAGGTATTCCAGGCGGCTACGTAACCGCTTTCTTCTCGCCCTTTTCCAAGTGGAAAGATTTGAAAACCAGAAACATGGAGAAATACACTCCCAGGACGCTGTAACATTTCAGAGTATTCCGCTATACACAGGTAAGTTTCAGCTCTGATATCAGTTTTAAATACTTTTTTGGGTAACAATCGCATCCACCTGCAAAAAAATTAATCAAAACGTTATTAAAAATATTAACACAATAGTAAGTAACTTGTTTGAATTGACAAATTTGACGTGTATTTATTCAAACCTAAATTTTGTGACGAAAGGACATGTTTATAAACACACAATGTGGAGATTACAAAACTAATATTGCAATATCAGGAATGTCTGAAACATGTATGTCTCACTATGTGACACTTGTATCGGGCCTACACAAAATACACGTATAGACTAGGTTTACAACTTTGACCTTGACTGTAAAAATGTTGACAGTCTCACGTCACGTCTCAGTTTTATTGTTCAGGCAGACATCTCATTTGAAGTCAATTACTTCTTCCCACAATAAGGGTGAGGCCGATGTCACTTTAGCGATAAAGGCCGTAATTCGTGTTTGAAATTCAGCAACACTCGCAGATAATAACACACACACTTGAGTTTTAACACTAAAACATGTGGAGTTAGATCGAAAAAAAACGAGCTAGCTATGCTATCAGAGCAGCCCAACCAATCTAGAAAACTGGGAAACTGTTGTTGAGAAATACAATTCTCCGCGGTGATGACGGGATGCTTAGTCTTCATAGAAGTAAATGTATATTTCCCAATATCAAGTTGACTGAGGAACTTTTGAACATGCCCAGGTAAACAAAGCCGGTAATAGACGTCTCCTTGGGAAAAAAAAAGCGCCAGAACAGTTTATAAGGGCGCTAAACATTCACTTGTTGAATGTCGCCAACATGTCCAATAGAGGCACGAGGATTTGTCGCTATCCCAAACCCTGCATCTGTGGGGATTGACCGTGCTAGCAACATGATAGTCTTTTCGCCACCAAACACTATCGAGTCCAAAACATTTTCGATGTCTTCAACCTATCAAACCATTTTCGCAGAATATTCCTTGCTAGCAAGTTTTTCAAAGTCAAAAAGGCCTGTGCACTGTCCAGAATCGATATGCTTATAAAAGGTAAGCATCTTCGCAACACTCAGCACACAGTCGTCTATAGAATCGCGCTTTCCCTTAACGCTTGTCTCGTTGACCTTCGTCGATTCCGAGAGAAACAATCCCTAATCCGTTCCACTGTCTTCAGGAACACATGAGCTGCCAGTTTTCAATATATAGGGGACAGAACATCCTGTATAAACAAAAACCCCGTGCCACTATAGTTAACCGTTACGTCTTCAGTAGTTCCTTACGAAACTAAATGTGATAAAATTTTCTTTGAACGTTTGTTCACCTTTTTTTATCCGAAAAACACACCGATATCTCTCCGCACTTGTAAAAGTAGTTGAGATCGATCGTGACGAGGCGTTTCGATACTGCGGTGTCTACATATAAAACTTCAAATGTTTAACTTCGTGTATTGGCAAAATACCGTTATGCATTTCGACTGTTTTATATTCACATTTAAACTTCTTAAGATTCATCATATAGATAACTAATAAGCAATGTTACCTTGCCCACTCTGCAAATTTACGAGCACAGATAAGACTATGTGGCCATTTTATCAAAACAGCAATATAAATGTGTTCCCCACCCCCACCCGCCCCCGGTTCAAACTTCTTTAGCCGAAAAAAACTGTTTGTTGTACATTTTTAACTGCAAAAAATTGATTTTTTTGTTTGATACGCATTACCTGCAAAGTTGGGATAATTTGCCATTGTATATACTTTGTGTATCTAATAACGCAAAGTGTAGAGTTTACATTTCAATATTCGAGTAAAACTGAGGAACTCAACGTCAAACAGATAGCATGATCATGAAATATGATATTCAACTGTTCACGTGATGTGCCAGACTGCCAGGATAGTAATGGACTGAGCATTTCACGAATACTAAGGACGTCGGGGAGAGGGGGGCCTTTGCTTCGAAATCATGGTAACCTTTAAGTCTTCGAATTCATTTTTTTGTTTTGTCACACTTGGTATTTTTAACCAAGTACCTTAGAAGTCGTGGTATTACATTTTATTATTTGTCGTTGTTTAATGAAGCAGCGCAACGAACTTAAAAACAAGTAGCAACAAATTTGGCTCTGGTTTCATGCAAGTACTCACATTTTTACCACCAAACGCACAAACCCTATCTGTAAAATCTGTCAAATATTATAGCTTTAAAGGCTAAAATAACTGTTAAGCTCAGCTATTTTAACTATAGATCCACATAAAAATTAATGTCATATTATATCAACACTAAACCAAGTAAATAAATTTTTAATGAACGTGTGTTGGTAACTAAAAAACACAAGGCCAACATAATGAGAATACAATAATGATGTATTTAAGGAAAAGTAGTACTACTGGAAGTATACAAAGATATTTTAATCTGATTATTTGCGTACTAACCCAGCTCACGTGACAATTTATACCAGTAGTCTTGAGTGGCGATTCTAACACGTCTTTTAACTTTATCCGCGCCCTTTTTTAGCTGAGACGCTTGTTTTTTATATCTAATAAACGTAGTGCCTGTCATTTCCCGGGCGGCTCGTAGCTCCCCTCGAGCATTTCTGGAACCCTGGTTGGAGAAGTGGGCTAGTAGTATTACTGCAAAGGCGTCAGAAGGTCACGACGGGTGGAGGATAAAACTCATCCGCATGCTGATAGTCATAGTTAGAAATGTGTTGCCTTAAAAAGTAGTAAGCGGTCTGTCACTAATTGCCTTAAGCAGGATTTAAATAAGCCTAGATATTTGAAACAAATTATTAAAAACATATGTTTTTGCAAGCCTACAACAACCACATTGATAATCTGACGATTTCTCAGTAAATTTCTTTCTTACAGGTCATTCGGAATAAAGTGAACACAAAACATTTGAGAAAAAAAAATTAACTAGCCGTTACTACGTATAAGTTAACATTAACAAGTTACATAATTGTTTGTATGGTTGGTAGCAAATCATTGCATGCCAGCACAAAGTGACGCAACCGAGACGCTTAACATCAACTGTCATTGGCACATTGCCGCTAGCGCTTCGCGCCACAGAGGTAGTTCAAAATTCGACCGACAGATGGCATCGTAGTTACGTTTTCGCCGCTTCGCCTGGCTTGGAAGCGAGTTGAGTCATCGAGTGTGTTCAATTGTGTAATATTATAAGTGACTGTTTACGAATATTTTTGCTAAATTATGTTAAGTCATTAGTAATGTAAATTGTTATGTTTTATGATAGCCAGCCTAAGTATCTGGAAATATAGAAACAACATTTTTTTTGTTTCACACATTAAGAAAATACGTTATTTTATTTCCGTTAAGTGCGTCGTCGTCCATGGCAGTATGCTGAACGGAACTTGAATTCTTGAATTGTGTGCGTCGTACGTGTTTTTAGTGGCGGTTTTGAATTACAAATTAATATATTACGCACGCATTTACGAGATTCGTAATGGCGATAGTGCGTGTTGTATCAATTAAGAGTCGATGCTGAGAAACCAGTGATGTAAGACGTTAACTCGCACGTATTTATAGCTAAGATTACTATTGAGTATAGCATATATTCAGCATCCTTTGATTTATTGAGTAGATATTATAGATAACATTTATCGGAGCAGTGTAATGTAAGTGTAAACATTGTACAAACCTATGTAAATAAAAGCACGTGGCAATATTTATGTTTACATGCAGCGGAAAGATAGAAACTGGCATAAAATAGAAATTAATCAGGTATTTCTTGAGTGCTCACTTTATCCTGAATCACACACACACACACACACACACACACACATATATATATATATATATATATATATATATATATATATATATATATATATATATCTTGATAAATATAACCGACCGTCAGAAACATATACCAAATATAAAACTCCGGGAATGGGAAATAGTGTTGGATGATTTTTGTGTAAAGTTACCATTGTGACATTATTTACATCATTCGCATTATTCAACGCCGGAAATTGGACGTATTAATTATTTATTAAACATTTTAAGAGTACGCAAACGCACACGTGCGCGCATTTGCGTGCATGTAAGTTTCTTCTCAACTTGAGAACTTCGTTATCATGTCACGATTTAATTTTGCGACGGTTGGTAGTTCTATGAAACCCAATTTCTTCGCCTTAGGTCTTCAGAACTGCCCTTCTTTGAACAAAGAGGCTTAGAAGCGACTTTACTAGGAAGAGGTGTCTTATTAAAGTACAGTACTGCGTAACATTCACTCTGTGCAGCAGCACTGCTTTACACAATCTTGACAAGAAAACTTGTGTCACTACTTTGCCTGCAAGAATGAAATAAACCAAACATATCAGTGGGAACATCTGATAAAATTTAATTTTGCCAGTTTCGTAGGTTATAACAAATTCTTAGATAAAAATTCAGAAGTGACTAAAACCATTCTCATTTAACATCACCTTAACTTCAAAACCCATTAACAATTAACCAGACTTCATGGTTTAGATTTAAAGCACAGGAATAAAATTAAAAATGAGTAACACCACCCCAACAAGGCCTAAATGATATAGGTCCGAGAAAAAAAACAGGCGAGAGAAAACAGGGGAGAAAAAAAAAACACTTTCTAGAAAGTGCAATATCAATGAAATGATAATGGACTCAACCGCTATACTTTATGGAGAAAGGAAGAAAGTTTAGTGGATGAAAATAAAAATTCTTTCTCTCTCTCTCTATTTCTCTTTGTGCTTCGTTATGACACTTAAACGGTTACACTTCCCTGTTTGTCACACTGTTCGCAGCAGGTTTTACGGTTTAAACAGCTGAGAATAAAAAATCATAACTAACCTTATATTATTCAAATACAATTTCAAAATTGCATCATTTAAAAAAATTAAATTACTCAAATATTTTCCAAATACAATTTCATTATTCCATCGTTTACAATAATACAATTAATTGTTTATTTTCCAAATACTATTTCAAAATTCCATCATTAAAAAAATATTATTAATTATGTTTTTAGGGGTGGCAATGCAATTTAACAGAGCCGATAAATTTATCTTGAGAGAAAATTCACAGAATCTCGCTAAACTTTACTTTCCCGAAGGTAAGTCGGGTTTACTTGCCCTAATTGCCCGACTGGATTGCTAAAATGCTTGCCCAGCTTCGGCAGAAATAGCTTCACTCGATATTTTCTCAGCGTGTGTGAGGCCGGGTAAGCAATGCAATTCAAGGTACTTTCCAAGTATAAATGTGTCGAGTTCCTCAGTTAATCTTTAGAAAGTATCATTGTACTAGTTAAATAGATTTTTAAAACGTACGTTACTGTTGTTTTATACGCGATAACGCCAATTTAAAACACACATCGAGATGTTAATTTTTACTCCAAAAATTGTAGGGTATCGCGAGTCTTGCACGGACGTATTGGTTGGCACGGGGGTCAATAGGTAACGACGTTCGCCTATTTGTGGGCAACTACTATGCCAATATTGTTATGGTTTTAGCTTACATCTTGCGCTGCAATGAAATGCAGAACTTTACGGTGAAATAAATAATCAATTTTTATTACACTGAGTTCAGCAAACAAGTACAGTTCAAGTATCGCAGCCTTTATGTTCAACGTTTTATTTGAGATAGCTCTTCTTCAGGAATGATGATAATAATACAATTATGTATTTTAAAAATACACGTAAATGTGTCACGACAGCAATATGTTGCTGAAGTATCGAAAATGTATGCACTGTATACATTTCTCGTTCTGCTTGTAAGCTGTAGGTCAAAACAATATTTGACTACAAAAAAATTACGTCATACAACTTTGAAGTACTTAAAAATGTTTCTAAAATAATTAGTGCATATAATTCAACGTACAACTACAAAACACTTCAGGACCTGGCCCTTACAGAAGATTGTTAGGGGCTCATTTGACCCCTCTGACCCTCTGTTTCCGCCGCCCATGGCGTGATATTTTCTACGTACTTAAATTATCCTTCTTTGAAATGCGTTGTCTAATCGCAAGTGGGTACGTTGTATGTAAACACGTACAACAGAAACGATGGTTTATCGCGGGAAAAATTGACTTTTTGCTGGGTTTCAACGCGCGTTCAGCTTATGAAAATATTACTGGCATTCACTTGTACACGGAGCTGTTGCCGTTATTTAACTGAGCTAATAAGATCCCCGCTATTGTAATATGTCATGCCTATTATTGGTCAGCATACATCTACATTGTGTCAGACGTGCATCACCCTAGACTTCTCAGTTCTATACGTGTGCCGGCTGAACCCGAATATCCATTGGCTTCTAACAGTACAAACGTGTAGCATGTGATATCCCCACAACTTGTTTCCTTAACTGGCTTGCAGTCGTCAAATGTGTGTTAAAACCGCTCTCGTCTAATCACAGGAGGAGGAGTGAAGTATACGTTGTTGACGTTCAACCTGACCTAGAACCAATACGCGAAATAATCGTGCCTCTTAGGTCGGGCTTACACATTGGCCCAACACCCGACCTTGGAAGGAATCGGCCAATGTGTAACCGCTACTTGGCCAATCTTGGAACGTTGGCTATGTGTTCGAAGCATTGGCCATTCAGTGTCGGTTTTTAGTCCAACATCAAAGGGGTTGGCGTATGCATTGGTGAAGTTTTGGTCTGTGTTTACACACTGCTACATGCATTGGTGTTGTGATTTTACATTTTTTTTTTTTTTTGTAGTTTGAGAGGAAAATATTGTTATATGAAATGAGGAAATGGATCAGTGGCCGTTATTCTGCACATATACATAGAGTATGAATGTAGTTGCAGAAATTTACAAATAAACTTGACCCTCAATTTTCATGGAATTTAAATTGGCCGTATGACTGGTTAAAAATGAATTGGTCCAGTGTGTAAATAGCGACTGGCCGTTTCTTGGTCATTGGCATTTCTTCCTTCCAAGATTGGTCCAATCACATGGGCCACTGTGTAAATCCGGCTTTAGGCCCGGTTCACACTTGCGTTGAAACGACGCGCGTTGCAGTGTACATGCGTGGCAACGGCACAAGACACACTAGCGACGAAATGACGCGAGGTGAGATGTGGCAACATGCCTCATTTTGTCGACGCACTTTGTCGACGCACGTTGCCTGCCTCAACACGCGTACAAGCAGTACATGTATAACTATGAAGCAGTACATGTATAACTATGGAGCAGTGCACACTTGCGTTGAATTGACGCGCAGTAGTTGGGTGGAAGACAAGTATATCGATATATGGAATCTGTATCTTAGAAATGTACAAACATCCTGTGATTTGAAATTTGAGCAAAGAAGATTTAAGATTGGCGGAAAAATAGTTGTCTACCACATGGCTGCAAATCAGTGAAGTTGTTTTATGATGAATTATCCTGGTTGATCTTTGCTATACAGCACAAGTAATTTGTCTGAATGCATTATTTATGCTTAGACAACTATTTTTTTACCTTCAAGTGACAACACATAACTGAACTACAGTACTTAAAAATTGACTGACATGTAGGATGCATATTCGAGAAGGTCTAACAGTTTTAAAAAATCCTACTTTTTTGTTGCATTGTGTTGCATGTGCATACTGTAGTAGTATGTAGCTCATAATTATACTGTAATATTTGTAAGGTATTATACAAATGTATATTACTTTTAATATAATAATTGCTGTTTTTTTTTTTAATTGATGTATGAACTAAATTACAAGTATTGCAGATTTTTTTGGCACTGGAGGAGGCAGAAAAAGAACTTGTGTTCCAATGGAAAATACATTCCTCTCACAAATGTTTGTATGGTGTTAATTATTATAAGTACGTGTATTATGGATTAAATAAAGTACTCTTATTTTCATTAACATGTTTGCGGCAGTAAAACTCTTTATGCATGTGGGCATGATAACTCATTTTATAAACTTGCAGCAGAAAGCATAAGTTTCAAACTCAAGGATTTTAAACTTAGATTTTTAAAATCATGCCGTTTTAGATAAAATACCCTGCTAACGAGTGTTGTGAAATTTCTGCTGCTGTTGTAGCAACCCTTAGTTTGGTGCCCACCGATCTGATTTCGTTTTTAAGTTTCTCCAACAACACATCAAATAATTTTACGCTCATTCTAAAGTACTTGATTATTATTTTTTTTTTTTTTTCACAAATCCATAAAACTTGTCGAAAATTCACGTGTAAACATTCTTGCAATAACATCAAGGGCTGATCCAGCTCTAGATCCCAGGGAGGACCTTGCCTCAAAAATTAGGCATCCTCGCACTGTGTAAGACAAAATCGGGGTCCGGGGTCCTCCCTAAAAAATTTTAGACGTTACAGTGGAAATTGTGTTCCCTTAACAAAAATTAATTGAATATACCGCTTTAAGACATAACATTTTAAATGATAAATTATGATTTAAAAGTAAAAACTTTAGTGCTGATATACGAAAAATTAGACACATTTGTGAGCTTTTGCTTTATAACTATGTCGGCTCCTGAAACACATAGGCCTACATTAACTTTAATGAATAACAAACTAAGTTGCACACAACACTTTGGAATCTAGAAACTAAAAAAAATTTATTTTATACAACTTTTTCCCGTTACTTTGTTCGCGTGCTCTTTTATTTTTAAAAGTTCTTAATGGTAAAATGATCATAAGGGTTATTCGTGACCGTTTTAAATAAGTTACATAAAAAAACTTTATTTAATTTCTTGTGTACTCCGTCCTGACCAATAACGAGAGGATTAAATAGTATCATTAGTGAAATTCTTATTAGCTCCGTCAAATAGGGTAACAGCTCCACGTACAAGGAAAAGGCAGTGAGCTATTGATAAGCTGAAAGTCCGTGGAAACACAGAAAACAGTCAAGTTTTCCCGCGATAAACCATAATTAGAGATGATGGTTAGAGGTACGTCAATTTCGCGGATTCATCTGGCAACAACCTAGACTTGTCCGTCCTATACACCCACTGGCTACAATCGATTATTAATTGGTTTATAACCGTACAAGCAGGTAGCAAGCGATAGCACTTCGCATTACTTCCTTATTTACTACTGGCTTGCAGTAGTCAAACGCGTATCGTAACAGCCGCCAGCAAGTCACAGACATGACAATGAAGTATACATAATTGGCGTTCAACCTGACCTGGAATGTATCTGCGAGATTTACGTACCTCTAATGATGGTTTATCGCGGGAAAACTAGACTGTTTGCTGGATTTCAACGCACATTCAGTTGATTAGAAGATGACTGGGTTTCGCTTGTGCGTGGAGCTATTGCTCTATTTGACTTAAGGCAATAAGAATCCCGTTATTTTATTATTCTATGCCTGTTATTGGCATGCAGACAGCAACGTTATGTCAGACGTACATCACCATAGCCATCTGTAGCACAAGGTCGCAGCCTTAGATATGGCAACCCTGCCAAGAAGGGTCATAGCTCTCCAACAGCAATGGCTGTCAGTGATTCGTTATTCTGTCCCACACACCGGCGAATCAAGGGAAGCCACTGCATTGGCTGAGACCAAACAAGTGTTAAAACAACCCTTCCAAGCGGAGTTGCCAGATCTAAGGTCGTGACTTTGTACTAAAGATGGCTATGACATCACCCAATAAAATGTGTTGCTATAAACTATAGCGTTTTCAGGGATATGTTGGCACAAAACATTTTCGCGATGTACCACCATCACTAATAATAGTTGTGTATCTAACCTACTGTAGTGCAATACAACAGCGAGGCAGGAGGACACCGCAAGGACACGTGTGTACTTGGAAAGAGCGTCCTCATTGATTGCGCGACCTTAGTTCCGCGGCTGCCAGCAGGAGCGCGGCCGACAAGAACAACACGTTGTTTGCTACGTGTGTAGGAGCGCCAGCTTTAATTGAACTCGGGTAAGCGTTCATCCGTCTTCCTTCCTTTTCTGCCTTCCCCCTGACCTCCTCCCCCTAAACAACATCTATTCCGTCAGCCTCCTTCCAGCTGTCGAGAGTAGGCGGCTATGACTGCGCGTATTCAAGTCTCTCTTATTACAGGCGCCTGTTATGTCGTGAAGAATTTCATTTACACGGTTAAGTGAGAACGTTATCTCAGCAAATAAAATGCAAGTATTACTCCCACGGTGAAATGCATGTCAAGCTACTTATTAATTTTTTACGATCTTCAATTACACTGGGAAAAAACTTTGTGGCCACCACAAAATATTTTGTCATGGACCACACCAAATTTTTTGTCGTGGTCACAAAAAATATTTTACTGTCCCCAGTAAAGTATTGCAGCGACTACAAAAATGTAACCAGAACAAAAAAATTTGGTGAGATCCATAATGACAAAACATTTTGTAACCACCACAAAACCGTTTTATCTGTGTAGTTGGTAATCCAAAATTTTCCCTCCATCTGTTCACAGCCGATAAGGTCCTCGCCTCCCACAAAAGGAGTGAGTGAGAAAAATTTTGGTCATTTCTTAATATCGAGGTCTTTAGCGCTGGTGAAGGGTGGTACGAGGTGAATATGGAGCAGCGCCGAAATGAAAGGGCGAGGGAAACGGGAGATCCCCGAAAAAACCCGGCACTATTCCCACATGCTAAAATCAGGGGACCGACTCTCACAAAAGGAGATCCGGATTCGAGCCACGGCGCGTTTTCTCGGGGATAGCCCGCTTCCATCGCACCTTCGTTCATACTCACCTCGTATCACTCCTCACCAGCACTGACCAAAACATCTTCCTTCCTCACATGTTTCTAGCCTCAGTAGAACTGTATATAGACTGCTCAAGGAAAAACGAGCACTTTTGAAGGTCTATATTAATTTTTTAAATAATTTCTATGATGTATTGTGGACATTCGTCATTGGAATATTATGTCGTCCCAGAAATCTTAGTATGACACTTAGGAAACAACCAAACAAAATAACGAGAAAAAAAGAGAGAGAGAAAACAAGCCTATCTTGGCTGTAGTCAACACATCCATAAACCAAAACAGGAAATTCAATATCCCATAAGGTATTAGTCAACAACAAATAAAAAAATAAAATAAACAACCAAAAATAAAAGTTGAAAGTCAGTTAAAATAATCTATAAAACTCACGACACCACGTCCACAATTAAGAAAAGTACAGACAATACTGGGACGGAGACAATGTTGGACACAAGACAGGATAAGAACGACGACGTCACAGACAATAGACTAGACACAACGATGAAGCCACCGATTCCTGGAACGACATAATATTGCAATGGCGTATGTGCAAATAGTACAGTGCATTATTCTGTCCCACTGCATAAAACATTCAAAGACATTATCATTTTCCCCCGCTTAGTAGTACTTTTAAAAGTTTACACGTAGGTAATAAACGCAATAAAACATGTTTATTAGTGGTTGATGCCTGTTTGGAAAGACGTTATAAAGTGATCACTTTAACGTGAACACCCCATACCCAGCGAAATACGTACTTCCACAGGTTTGAAAGTAACTATTACGGCCCGCGTAACTAGTCCACCGAATACTATAGAAAACACGTGGTCTCTCTCTATCATAAATAGTTCCTCCCCCCCCCCCCAAGTATGTAATTCCATTCAGCGACACTAAGGTCTTAGTGCAGAAAATTCTGAAGACCTATAGGATAATGCACGAAATCGAAATTATGCAGATATGTGACAATAAAAATGTTTTTTGTTGAAAAAAATTATTAAGAAACCTGATTTGTTGCAACTGGTTTACAATACCACTCTACATATTTATTTGCTCCAACTTTAATAAGCATTGGTTACAAAGTATTTCTATACAGCGATAAAAAAAACTCCCCAGATAACACGATGTAGTTTATGTAATTATGTCTAACATTATTATTATTATAGGCGTAGGCTTAAAAGAAACCCACCACCCTAATTAATAATTTTCAAGTGACCTTTTAAATTTAATCACAAACGTTCGCGGAGTTGATAAAGAAGTTGCAGAACACTGAACAAGGTAAGATGGTGGTGAGGAGAGGGGCCCTTAATCACCGCATGATTTTCGTACGCTCGGCAATGAAGGTTTCTTTATAAAGTCTTTGTAATGTGAAATTCTGTTTTTGTTTGGCGCCTATACACAATACCGCACAGCAATTCCCACTGTCAGCTGCGAGACACCGCGCAGCCTGCATAACTAAGTAGGGGTATTCAAACCAGCCACGCGAGCCCAGTAATTGGTCGCCTTTTGTTGGTGCACGCACCACTGTCGCCCTATGACCTCCAGCAGAGCTAAACAATAGGTATACACGGCAGCAATTCCCACTTAATGGGAGTCTGTGTTCTCGGCAGTACCTGACCTACAACCTGATCGATACTCATTGGGCGCAACCTCTTCAATATTGCAGCGCCCCGTCTCTCAGAGGGCACATCCATAAACTCTACTCTGCCTCTCATGTACCCGCCCCCTTCCTCGCTACACGGCTCTTGGGCCACCACTCTAGCGCACCAAGTAACGGGGCCACACGTACCTCTCAAGAATTTATTTTGCGAAGGTCGATGTCGGTGATCTCGAACGTTCACATAGTAGTACTCCCAAAAATGAACGTTTTATTTCATTATTAATGCGTTATATTCCTGAACACTGTTGCAGAATTAACCGCATCTGCACTGCGGGAAGTTGTCAAAAGGTTAAATATCCCCATAATAATTGTGAATGCTACCATCACGAAGCAGCACCAAAATGAGATGATTTTATTTCTTGATTTTCTCTAGAACGAGTGAACCGATTTCTAAACTGAAAACGGTAAATGGTAGTGTTTGAATAAACAAATTTAGATCATTAAGTTTAAACCACGTGGATTAGGCGAAAATTTGAGTTCGATTATCTAACCCCTAAAAAAAAATTATTTTATAAAAGGTGAACTTATAAAACAGCCCAGTGCCAGCAGAGTAAAATGTTATGCACAAAGTATACATAAATAATATAAAACGAGCAGAAAAATAAATTTAATAAAACAATTATACTAGTGGCGAATGGGGAAATATAGAGGGAGGGGGAGAGTGAACCATGGTTTGAAAAAAGAAAGAAGAAGCGACTGCACTGAGAGGACTTATAACTCGAGGTGCGGTGCATGAGATGCGGCTTCCTCCAACCCCAAAAGCTACGTCCAAAGATGGTGTGAAGCCTGTGCCCGTTTTTGCACTGTGAAAAACGGGTACAGGCTTTGTCGAAACACTAACGCTCCTGTACACATAACCATCCTAGAATGGTTTTACACGTAGGAGGCTCAGAAGATAAGGGAATGATAAGGGCTGAGTAAATACTTTGGCGGGTTTAGGATGCAGTAACAGACTATCGTAGGCCCTAAAACTAAAAAGGCGATTGCAGTACTACGCCCTCGGCAATACTGTTAGCTTAACCAACTGATCCCCAGAGAAAAGTAACACTAGATATCTGTAGCGAGCTACATCACTGAAAGCCGCTAGCATATGGGTCATCTAGGGGTCTGAAAAAATCGCAGGTTCACTGACCAACTATACCTGCGTACTCAAGCCGACAGTAACTGCTCATTGGCTGCTCTCTGACATGGTGATGCCACGTAACTGAGCATGCAATCAGTTACTTCCCCATTATTGGCTCAGAGCCCTCCAGGTGGTGTCCAATACGTCAGCAGCCCATTGTAAAAGTAATACCAACTTACAACCGTTTAAATTCTGGCTCGTGCATCAAGGGAAACGCGAATTTTTCACGTCGTAGGTTAATAATGTGCTCCCAATTAGGAAACTAAACCCACGGAACTGTATGCTTGAAAACAGTTTTATTGCCTAGACAGTAAGTTTGTATTTTGAAGTAAAGTTATTTTGGTCAACACTTAAGGGACCCGCCTCCCTTCCTGTTCAAATGCGCTGCAGTGGGTTAGAAACATTAGTTTATTTGGACAACTGTTATACATTTTCTTGACGTACCTGCCTACGAAAAGAGAAAAACATTCCAGGGAACAATTATATAAGTACTTTGAAAACGTAACGTGTACTGGAAATTGTAATTCCAAGTCCCTCAACGCGGCAATAAAAAAAACTTTTCGCACGGGTATATTTCAAAATCTACCACTCAGATTGGTACGAAATAACTTAAGGACGCTACAGTGAACGTTTGTACATACTTTCCAGCAATAAAATGAAGAGGTGAGGGCTTGAAGTCCCATAGTTCCAGAGACACAACGGAAAACTGCGCGCCAGTTAGCTCCTTGCGCATAAGAGCAACCACCACTAGGAGCGCGCGTCCAGTGGCTCTCATTGCTGCCTCGCGCCTCAGCCTCCATCGCGCAAAACAGCTCCAGGGAGGCGGGCCTCTAGCGCTGGTGAGGAATGACACGAGTATGAAGCAGCGTCGGAATGAAGGGGCAGCGGGGTAAAACGGGAGATCCCCGAGGAAACTCGCCAATCAGCAGCATCGTCCGGCACGATTTGTGTTTTGAAATGACCATGCAATGATGTTTTGAGAATTACAAGACCTTTTTCAAAATTCCGGTGATGCTAAAATTGTCTATGTACAACTTCTCTGTAGTTCCATAAATCTGGCGTAAGATGCCATGAGCGGCACTGTACAGTAATGGTACATGCAATGCCAACAGCAAATTATGCACTACTGTGTTCAACACGCAATATATAATACAACTGTAGAAATAACTTACTCGGCAGTACAATCATGAGTTGAAACTAGAGGTTCTAAGCAGGTAGGATTTGAATCACAGGTTAAGATTGTTCAAGGGACAAATCGTTTTCTAAAATTTTAGTGTATGAAATATATTGCTGTTGCAAAGTGAATTATTGGTCAAAATAAACACCACCTTCGTGTAAAATTACTTAAAAGAAGTATATGAAAACAACTACTTAATTCTTAGTATGTATTTTATTTCAAGTTAAACACGGCACTGAATGTGTGTGTGTGTTACGCTACTACTGAAAATATATTCTCTAGGCACGGAACGACATTAAAACAATTCAATTTAAAACCAGCTTCGCCAAATTTTCTAATTTAATTGAAAATAAAAGTGATGATCAAAACAGTCCTGTCGCAAATGTATCATCATTTGTCAGAATCAAAAGATCACTGCAATATGGCATAGTGGAGACTTCAAATAAATATATCAGTTGAAATTTAACTTTGCGATGAAATGACTATAAATTTTAATCGAAAAAAAATTAAATAAAAATAATAATATTTACGTTTAAAAAATATGTCTTATTTTTTATAGTTAGATAATTTACAATATGGTATCTTACGTCCCGGAAGCATAGAATACCCCCAAAACCTGACCAATCTTACTGACAAATTAACAGCCTTAAGGCCCATCATGATTTCTACTGCTTTTGTAAAAATTACTTTTTAATACCTAAAAGAGGGCAGTTTTGTTGAAAATAGTTATGCTATGTAGCCTAATTATTTCAAGAAAAAACACTACGATTTTAGCTAATTAACTACATTTTCGTTATTCAACCAATTAGCCGAAAACACATAATTTTTTCCTAGAAATATTAGACTACGCGGTAAAACAAAATTTGGAGAAGGATTTACAGGTAAAAAAAAAACCTAAAAGCAGGAGAAATGAAAGGTCGCAATTTTAAAAAGTGTCCACGTTCCTTTAGCAGCGAGGCGGTCAATACATATCATACGTTAGAGACGTATGTCGCCATACAGTCTGTCGTAGTAAAAAATTACAGTTAAGACTCTAACATTGTATACGTGTACAGTATTTAGTGCAGTGTAGCTCACACCTGTTCCTTTAGCTCAACAAAACAAAAAGTCTAGCAACGTAAAAAACATACGAAAGATGTATACCAAGTGAACATAGGCAGTTTTATCGTACCTTCACGACTGTAACATTAATCTTACCGACAATTTAATGAAATAAAATTAGACCAAGTAAATGTTACGAGAATTTTAGAGCTTTAACGTGTAGTAGCATAAAGTTTGTGATTTCAACTGCTTATATCAATAACTTTCGTGGGCTGCCGACCATTCCCCGTTGCCATTTTAGCAAACAGCCAATCGTAAATCCCCACCCGTTCAGTTAAGGGAATGCCTGGTACTTTTACAATATTTTGATAATATCAAAAATAACCTAATAATTATACAGAATAATCACTACATTGTTTTGACACTAATACATTTATTTTTAGAGTTTTGCCCCCAAAGTAGGCTATCACAAATTTTGTAATAAAAATAATCCAAAATTTAAAATAATAATGCCGGCAGGCATTCATTATATTGCAAAAAGCCGACACAGAATTATGTACTGTACGACTACACACAGCCTCAAATTTTTTCAAAGCAACATGTTCAAAATCATTTCAGTTCTTTACATCAACGTGAAAAAAAATTCTACCGAGATTGGCCTCAAATTATTGGCTTTACAACGCATAATTTATTGCTTATACAATTTAGACGAACAAACCATTACTCACATCCTTGAGACAATTTAAAGAGAATATAAAGTAAGTAAAGTGTAAAAGTTTACCACTAGTTTTAAATATACATTTTCGCAAGCATTACCCACTGTAATTGATTTGGAGGATATTTAAATTATTTTCTTAAAGGGTGTATGTATAATACTGTGTGCGCCTATGCGTGTGTTAGCGATTGCGAGCGTGAGCCACGCTTTGTGATACTATACTGCCCACTGTGATATAGAGTATGCACGACAGAATATATATATATATATATATATATATATATATATATATATATATATATATATATTTATTTATTGGCCGTGCACGTACTCTTTAACATGAAGGTCAGTAACCTGCCCTCACGCGAACCTACCTGTGGCTGCTACCGTAAAATGTAGAATACGAAATGTTTGGTAGGGTTCTATTTATACTTGGCTTCTTTGAGCTACAGAGGTAAGCGCGCAGTAACACGAAGCGACATTGTGAAGAACGTAATCACGAGATACTTACCGTGTATTAATAGCGCCCTAAGTGTGGCACACACAATACGTTATGCAACCGGGCGGCTTTGCGCGGAGCGTGTCGCTGGCACTGAACTTTGGTAACGCACACATCCGAGAAGCAATAGGCCAGGGGGGGGGGGGGGGCTTTACAACGTCGCCTCAACACGGGGCTACGTACTTACATGATCAAAGTTGTGACATGTCTTTTATATGCTGCCAGGACAGTCGCCGATCCCATTCACGCGCAGGCCAATCACACTCGTCGCCGACGTCCAGTGGCTAGTCTGGAGTAACGGGTCAAATTAACGGCAAAGGTCCATGATGTCACAGAAGTAGATTGAAATATAGTTAATAAAACTAAAATACTTTGCGGAAACGCCAGTGCACTGGTTTATAACATGGCAGTGGTTTCAGAACGTTATGTTACGAACATGTGCACCGGCGTTAAGCCTGAAGCATAGCACATTGTTTATAACAAGACAAAAGTTTTCGCGAAAACACCACTTTGAGCCTTACGTGCACACCTGCAGATCTACTTCGTGGTCATTGCTTGTGTATATTTCAGCAAAGTCGTATTTCATTTCACTGTACCATTCAGTACAAAGCTAACTGCGACACCACACACATCTGTGACTTGCTGATGCAACAACCAAGACGCAAACGAGTACAGACCTGACAATTTCGCGTTTTCATTTCGGTACTAGCAAGGATTCAAACTACTGTAAATTCATTTCACTTTCACAATTAGTTCTTGGCTCAATTTGACTTCCTGGATGGTGCTCAGCCAATAATAAAGAAGCAACTAAGTGCCAGCCCAATAATATAGTTTCTTTGTGTCCGACAGCAACCAATGAACAGTTGCTGTCTACTAGAATATACATATATTATTGGAAGATAGTCTTCAGATCAGTGAATTTGCGAATTTTCCGGTCTCTACTAATAAGTTAAAACATCAAATCACTAACCACGAAGGACTGCAGCTGTTATAGTTATGAAAGGAAAATAATTCTCAGTCTCATCCATGCACTGGCTACACTCGACTATCAGTTGTTTCTAACCATACAAGCGACTAGTATGCGACATCCCTACGTATTATTTCCTTACTCACTACAGGCTTGCAGTGATCAGTAATCAAAGGCATGTTATGACAATCGTCGGATAATCATAGACGTGGCACTGGAGCATAGGCGCAACTAAGGGGGGGGGGGCACTAGGGCACCCCCCCCCGCCCCCAAAATAAATAACCAACCAAAGTCTTAAAATTACAATTAATTTAATATTGAATACTTAGTGATACTGTTATCAGTAGAATATGCAATGTTTAGCAATGAAAACTGCTAAAATAGCACTATTATGCACCTTGAAATCCGAAATTTTCCCGGGGGGAGGCCCCCGGACTCCCCGCTTGAAGATGTGGTGGGTGATCCTTTAAAATATTCGCAGGATAGCTTGTCCTTCCCCGTTTGAAATTCATAAATTCTATGACTACGTTACTGATTACAGGTAGGGGTTGCTTGAGTATAACAGTATTCACAGAATTGTGCCCTCCCCAAATGTCCATTTTAGTTGCGCCTATGCACTGGAGTATACGTTATTGGTGTTTAGCATGACCTAAAATAGCTAAATTGACGCATCTCTAACAATACCTCAATTTCTACCGTTTTAATGTATTCTCCGTCATAGCGGCAGTCAGTCAAGTAGAGGATGTGAATGAACCAGGAATGTCTTCGCAGCAACAGAGTCCATGACTACAGAAAGTGAAAAACACGGTACACGTCCGAGAAAATCACGGCACCATCTTAACTTATCTACGAAACTGAAGAACACTCCAGAACAATGGCTAAGATTGGTATTGTTCCAAGGCAAGCATTAAAATACTCGCCTAGTATACACTTTCAATACATGGCAGCTGTGTTGCGAAGACGAAGGTGGTGGTGGAGAATTTGTTCCTCGCCTCTTTCCTGTCAAACAGTATCGCAAGCAAGTGAGCGTTTAGTATACTCCTTGCTAAACACGGTTTTCTCAACACTCTTCTCGCATTGCCACTGCTTCAGGACTACTTTTACGGAGAAATTCTAAGATTTCACTATACTAGAATATTGTCATCAGATGTACGTCAATTAATGCCTGCACTCAAAGGTTTTTAATAATATAAAGACTACATTTTATATCGATATTACGTACTTTAACTACCTTATTTAAAAACAATTATCATCGATCTCTCACTGTTTATACACGCTGTTCATCAGAGTACTTTTGTTTATTTTCGGGTAGTTTTTGGTTATATATTAAAACAAACGTAATTTCAAACTCGATTTTCAGTGTAGCCTTACATCCCACTACTATATACACTAAAATGTTTATAGAATTTACAAGGAATTCCTTTATAATTTTAGAAACCTTTGTAACAGTAAAAGTGTTGGTCAAAGAAAAATCATTTATTTGTAAAGGTACAAGGGCTTTTCTGCAAAAAGATACGAAAACTTTGTAAAAACCAAAACCACGGGTTTTCCGGAAACAATAAGGTAGCTGTGTAAAATTTATGGCCTCTTGACACTGCATATATTTCGCTCGAACTGGCATATAGGTATCCAATGAAGTTCCTTGTAAAAGTACAAATATTTTTTAGTATGTACGAACAAATTTTCGTCTTACATTACTATAAGGTACCGACAATTAAAATGAACACGAGTCATAGGTATGACGTAACTCAAGAATCTCCAGCGCGATCTCCAGACACGAGAGGCCCCCACTTTCTTTCCCAGCACTGTACCATGAAACACAGAAGATGGTAAGATAAATGGACTTTACATCTCGTCGACAGCGAGGTCATTAGAGACGGTCACACAACTTGGTACAATGACAAGAGCTGGGAGAGGAGCCAGCCATGTGCTTAGGACCATCCCAATATTCACCTGGAGCGATTTCAGGAAATCATGGCAAGCCGAAATCAGGATGGCCGGAGCCGGGGATCGAATGCGAGTCGAACGTGTTAACGTTGCGCCACCTCGCTAGGTGAGATGTCTAGGAAACTGACCTGTGACGGGCGCCTCGATGTCGATCATGGTCTTCTCGGAGCGGAGGATGGTGGCACCGTCGTTGATGATGCGCAACGCCGCAGCCTCGTCTATGCGGCCCTCGAGGATGAAGTGTTGCTTGAGCACGTCGGGCCGGGGCTTGCTGGAGCGCGCGTCGAACACCTCGGCCGTCGTCAGCTTGTGGCTGGGCGGGAACGGTACGCCTGCAACAGGAGGGACCAAGCTTTTATCAATTACCAGGATTATATGAACTACTGACTTCAATGCTATTCAAGGTTTTAAAGTGGAGGGAATCCAAAAGCCTACAAAGTTACTACATTATAAACATTTGGCTAAATGCTACGTCCACAGTGCATTCTTTACAAAATAATTTATTTATACTTAAATATATTAGTTCTGGTAGTTGATCGAGACGCCATCAGCTGAAATTTCAAACACGGTAAATTTCGCTCGGGTTAAATTTCGAACACCTTAAATTTGAGACTTCTGCTTACCTACCCTACCCTCGTAATTTTCATAAGCACATGTAGTTGTTACAGTCGGTCACCTGAAACACTAATACGATGACAAGCCACCTCCCCCCTTTCCTTGTACTACATACCTAAAAAATACTGCATTTGTACTGCCAGGGATATGCATAAAGGTCCTATTAGTGCAGGACTACTCAACAGGCAGCCCGCAGAGAGATTTCTAGTGCTCCGCCATTGAAATTTCAGAAATCAAGGAAAAATCACTTTCATTTCAGTAATTGAAAGTAAAGTTTTGAATTTTTAGGTTTTGTCTGTGTGTTCCTTACGTATTGCAATGACTTGTGTTGGTGTTAAATTTAACTGAATTTCTAATAAATAATTAAATATCAGGCCTGTAATTTACTGTATTTTTATTTTCTTACTTTTGGCCACCAACTGCCTAAGGTAATTGTAAATTAACGAAAGCGGACTTAAGGTTAATTTAATTGATACAAGTACAAGTGCATATACTTTGATAATGTCACCTACCGAATTTCCCCAATTTATCCTTAAAAGCGTCCTATTTATTCTTAAAATCGTCTAAAATTTCTCTAATAACCTTCAAAATTCCCCTCTTTATGTGACCCGAAGTCCTCAAATAACATGGATAGAGATGATGGTTTACCGCGGGAAAACTTGACAGTTTGTTGGGTCTCAACGTACGATCAACTAAATAAAAGCTCACTGGATTTTCCCTGTAAGTAGAGAAGTTACCCTATTTGACTCAGCCAATAAGAATCCGGCTGATGGTAGTATTTAATGCCCGTTATTGGCCTGCAGACAATTACAGAATGTCAGACGTGTATCACGCAATCATACATGTTGCGAGAAACTCTAGTGTTTTCAAGGGTTCGTTGAAACAGAAAATTTTCGCGAAATACCATCATCTCTAAACATGGATCGAGCATCATCTTCAAAGCGACTAGATTGCCCAGCTGCTCTTGGATCAGGTTGAAGGACGAGTACTGATCATCAAGATTTTAGATATATTATCAAAACGTTTGTTTTATCAATTTAATATTTTTTTTTTTTTTTTTACATATTGACCAGTATGGCGTACATAATATAAATAGATTGATTCACCTACACATGACTAGACAATTTTTCTTCAAAACACACGCAGCTTCAGAACGAAGTGCTGGTTACGGATATGAGCTAATCGAAGTACGGCACATGATGTTTACAGTGAATAGCCATAGAGAAACAAACATTCAGAATTTCAGAAGGAGCAAGCGATTAGATCCCCTCCCCCCACAATTTTACAAATGAACTTGAATTTGATTTACAAGTTTTAATTTCATTCAGCGAAAACAATAATTAGAAATTTCATAATACCTAAACACCGTAAAGAAATAGCAATAGCCTAGAAAAGAAGAGAAATGGGGGAAAGGAAAAATAAATATTACAATACAAACTATTTTACCATTGGCCTACTTTACACAGACTGATTCATTGCTCTTCATAACAAATTACATTAAAGATCAGTCAGTTTTGAAATGTCACAGCGTCAGCGGAATATTACCAAACTAATGGTAGAACACACCTTTTAAAATACGTTCGTCAATATTTCGGTACCACATGACCAGGTTAGCGCAGTACATATTTGGGGAATCAGGGTGTAAAATTTACTGAGCTGAAGTAGCACGCTAAATTCCCTAATAGCTCCGTAAATTCGTCGGCTGCTGTTTACTTACGTTTTATACTACACTTTTTGGCTGAAAAACGTATACGTGTCCATTAAAAACAGTACTAATGTGAATTATAAGCCCGTAGTGTTACTTTGTATGTAGCAAATAATATTTTAATTGAAAAATTAATTTTGTATTTTAAAAATTAATTAATCCCAAAACAAGATTAATATTATCGCAGAATTCGTAGTTAAGGATGTGAAAAAACAGCTAAAAAAAATAGTTAATATAAAATCACGAGTAGACAATTTATTCACCAGTGAAAAGTAAAAAAATTAACAATACAACAACGAAATACCGACAAGTAAATAATTTCCAAATTTGCCGCACGCAGCGCTGTTTTATAACGTTAGAAATCTATCCACTCTAAATTCCCAAACCCTAAAATATGTAAAATCTTCGTTTCGGATACGACTTAGGTAACAAGTTGTGCAATAAACCACTACAAAATTAAGAACTGCAATTTAACCCAACTCGTTCAGCCGGGGGTGGAGGGGGGGAAGACTGATCACTTAACGATTTTTTTGGGGAAATCTATCCGATTTTTGAGTTCTGATAATTGCGTAGTAATAATAACCTTCGAAAATATTCACAAAGCAGCTAGATTATATGCAGTGTTACGCAACATCGGAAAACACCTCAATGCGTATTTTACTACGATGGCAAAAAAAAAGTAGATTCTGGTGATAATGTGAATTAGCTAGGCAATGCCAACTAATAAGAAATAGACCCACCCAGAAACAGCAAACAAAAGCAGGTAACTAATTTTTAACAGTGCGTTGTTGGAGCGATAGTGTATACAGACAGTGCAAGACTACTATTTGCTTAACTTGACATTCTTAGCGCCTACTTGAGTTTTCCCAGGCGCCCCTAGTGCTTGCCAGCAGGTTCGAAAATAAAAGACTCTTTGTGTACTAACATCTCAACAAACTGCTGAAAACGCGAGTAGAAGTTTTTCTTTTCTTTTTCCTTTCTTTCTTTCAATTTTTCGACGTCGAAAGCTTCCAGTCACGAAACATGTTTTATGTGCAGGGACCAGAAAAATTCGCGGGTTGACTGTCCTGTAGACTAGCCTCCAAGAATATCTGTGAAATGAAGCGTATCGTAACAGTTCATTAGCTGCTCGCTTACAAAGTGAAATAGGCGTGCGTTTAGTTACATGTTTGTTACTGCCCCAGCTACTTGGAGACGTCAAGTCAAGAGCCAACCAAGTGCCACTAACTTACAGTTACTGGAAATATAGCTAGAGCCCGGTAGTTTTCGCGAAAAGATTTTTGCACACTTTGTTTCAGTGCCTTACGTGCGCACCTGCATCTCTGCTTTGTGGTCAGTGATTGGATGCCTTATTATTAGAGACATGCAAAATTCGCGTTATTTTCTGACAGCTGACAAGACTCGAGTGACTATAGGCTCTTTCGACGTCTACCGCTGGCCGATATTGTCTTGACTTGCCGCGGAGAATGCTTTCACGGTAGAGAGGCCAATCTCTGTTAAGACGTAACACACGTAAATGACAGCACATAAAAGTTCCTGGACAATTAAATTGCAGATTATGCTATGTTATGTATAGGAAAGTGAAGTTTAGTCTGCTACCAAATGATAACGCGAATTTTGCATGTCTCTAATTATTAAAAACCCGCAAATCACAGAAGTGTTGTGTCCCAGTTAGCCATGTACTGATTGGCACAGTCAAATGAATAACAACTCTCACAAAAACACTCTGCCAATAATCATGAGGTTGAGCTGCTGCAGGTGTGCACGTAAAACACCAAAACAAACTGGGGCAAAAATCTTATCGCGAAAACTACCGGGCCCTAATATTAGCTTGTGCCTAAAAGAAAACGCGAATTTATCAGGCCCCTATTTATATGTGATCTGTAGAGGCACGATTATCTGGCGTATTGATTCTAGGTCAAGTTGAACGTCTACAGCGTATACTTCACTCCTCCTCCTGCGATTGACGAGAGCCGTTTTAACACACTTTGACGACTGCAAGCCAGTTATGAATAAGGAAACAAGTCGTGGAGATATCACGTGCTTAACGTTTGTACTGATAGAAGCCAATGGATATTCGGGTTCAGCCGGTACACGTATAGAACTGAGAAGTCTAGGCTGTTGCCAGATGAATACTCGTGCCTCGAGTAATCTGTAGCATCGCCTCAAAAAACACTTCACTTTTCCTCACGCCGTAAAACTGGGTCAAACATTTCTGGTTTCCTAACTTACGGTTTCTCAAGAGTCCTGACGCTGCATGCCCTAAATATGTTAACCATGTTGCCATGAAGTACACTATAACCTGGCATTTTCTCTACACTACTGCTATAATCCCAGAACCTCGTTGGTAACACCATCTAGATTTCCCAGTTCCATGAGAAAACGTCTGCTACGAGAGCCTTGCAGGGCTTACGTAGTAATAGACCCTCCTACAGAACAAGCCCACAATGTAATTTCTCCTCTCCCTCTCTTTCGTAGTATCACTCCTTTAACAATCTTAAATCTAATGCCCGTGCAATCGATTCGGCAATTTCCCCCATTCACCCCATCCCCCTTTGCCGACCCCACGCGGGGAGTATCTTCTTTTCTACCCAAAATCATGTTCCAGCAGGAATGCTTTCTTGTCTCCTGTGGACGGGACAGTACAAATCACGCCTTCTAGATCAGTGCCAGAGCTATGGCTCTGCTCTAACACACAACTATATACACATATAACAGCAAACTGACGTGACTGTGGGTTAGCATGAAACATGATTAGACACACTGGAAAATCGCGAAAATGTTTAAAATAGTCTCATATAAACTGTATTATATTAACCATGACATGTGTGAACAGTTTTGGGACAAATCACACACACCGTGTGTCCAAGCTGTGCAGTTCTAATTGGAACTGTAGTAGAGAGGAAAAAATGCTACAAATAAACGATAGCCAATATTGATACGAAACATTCAGTGTTATATACATTACGTTGGAGCCTAGCAAACAGTCAACTATTCCCGCAATTTTCCAGTGTCTCTAAACATGATGCATTTCATAAACATATCAAAATAGACAGTAAATATTATAGAAGTATAGCCTACGTAGTCTCGCACAACTAACGCAGGGCACAGTCTTAAGTCAATATATGAGTTTCAATTAACATCGACCTTATATAACTACGAAGGGTATACATTTAACTATACCACCTGAAAGGAGGACAGAAGACCAAGCAGGCAAGGAGTACAAGGAGCCGTGAGTACCCGACAGTTACACATATATTATGTATTTCATAGAGAAAAATGGCGAACTGGAGTGGGAAACGGCGATTGCTGTAATATACCTCATTTAAAAAACAGGGTATATACATGTATCAAACATTTACGAAACTTCCTTTGTTAAGTTAATAGCTTAGCGGTATATGGGTTCATAACGGTCGAAGATTTTTTTTATAATGTTTCGTCCTTCCTTGATTATAACTAAATACCACTAGTTACCACATTCATACCTGCTTCACATCTGCGTGAAACAGAACTAAATTTGGAACTCTAATTTAATACAAATTCTGAGGTAATACTTTACCTAACACATTACTACACTTTTTTTCTACGTATTTATTTACTTTATTTGTGCAAAATAGCATCATTGTAACGTGGTAAAGAAATAATTATATTCTTGGTTTGATTACGTCTTATGGATTTTCCATAAAGAACAGTTTATTTTAGGAAGCAGCATTATTCTGTTTAGCGTTAATTGTGTAATGGAATTTATTGGAGTTCAATGAAAAGAGTACTTATTTGACCTTTTATCGTAAAACTCGGATATGGATTCTTCGTTTTTCTGATTCTTTGATGTCACTTATTCACATAGTAGTATTACAACAATTTAAAGATCCACTCAGCCACCACAGCACATAGTGTTTAAGGGCTCCGCCTCCCTGGACAGGTTTTACGCTTTTCAGGCCCAGGCGCGAATCAGCGGTAAGAACTACCGAGACGCGCGCGCCCAGTGTCGCAACGCCCTTATGCACAAGGCGCTAAACTGGAGCTCAATATTTCCGTTATATCGCTGGAACTATGGGACTTTAAGCGACGACCATATGATTTTATTACTGGAAAGTATGTACCAAAGTTCACAGCAGTTCCTTAAGTAGTTTCGTACCAATCTGAACAACAGATTTTGTGATATAGATGTGCGAAAAAGCCGTTTTTAGTCATGTTGGATGGCTCGGAAATAGTATTAACAATACCTGTTACTTTTCGAAAGTACTTTATAAACCTTCTCTGAAAAGTGATTTCTTTTCATAGATAGAGAGTACGTAACATAGTTTTCCCAAAAAAAAAAAAAAAAAAAAAAAAAAACAACGCATGTTTCTAACCCACCGTAGTGTAGTTCGGCAGCCAGGGAGGCGGGCGCCTTAATATAAGAATGACTAGCAAACTTTAGCCATTATGCTGTCTAGTCGGCAGTTTAAGTAGGATACTTCTAAACGAAACCTCAACAATAGTGCATAGGAAATAAACTAATGGTGAAAGAGTTAATTGGAAACTGTCACGTTTTTGAACGCCAAGCGGCAGTTTTTGAGGGAAAAAATTACGAGTTATTTCCCCAAGCGACCTATCATTTTCAGTTAATTATCTCGTACGACAGGCATGTGTACAAAATTTTCGCGTCATAGGTAAGTAATTCATAGGGAATACGTCACAACTAATGGAAACTATATTTTTACATAGGTTTAGAAAAAACTGTTGATTTCAATTAAACTTTTAACATAAATTTTCTACCGCGTAGTCATAAAAACACTGAGTGGACAACTTACCATAGCAACTAACAGCTTGAATAATAATAATAATAATAAAAGTTTAATCAAGGTAGGCCGTGATGGGAATAGTGTCACGGGATACGCATATTTGGTAAACTGATGACCAACTAAATACGCTTGTATTTTTTACTCATTGTAGAAAACAATCGTGTCCCTAAAATTTCTCAGTGCAACTGATTGAAGCATGGTTACTTATTTGTGGCAAAGTCTACAGCACCCTAAACTATTTACCGGAGAATGGATACACAATGAAATCACTTTCGTGTTAATGCTGAGTTAAGCCCAGGTAAGCGTCTATAGCTATGCGTAAAGCAGACCTTAGATTTTTTACTAACTACTCTAACAAAAAAACTGCATTCAAAGAATGCATTTATTTTAAGAAAAGTTTAACAGTTAAATAACAAATATTAGAAGTCTACGAAGTAATAAATGTTGGCAACGTTGCACTCTCATTTATACTAGCTGCATACAGCAGACAGGGCGAGTCACTGATGGCTGTACAGATAGAGAGGTGGTTGGCTAACACTAGCCAATCTGAGTTGGCAGGTGCTTGGTTTAATGCCTGTTGGATAGTGACTGGAAATAAAACCCAGATACTTTCTTTCAAGATTAACAGACAAGTTGGAAAAAAATGTCTTAGAATGACTCTTCTGGAGAAGGCAAAGGAAAAATCTATGATCAAGCATTGTAGACCTTGAATGCAGGGAAATCTCGAACGAATGAAAAACATGATACTTTGTAAACGTAAGTGAAAGAATGGACTATGCAGATGATGAGAAAAGGAAAAGTAAGAAATCAGTTTTTAATCAGGTTGTTGACAACAGAAATTACTGGATTTGTTACAGTATTAACAAGTGGAAGTGTTTGGGTTATTCCTATCCATATATCTGGTGACGTAATCCATCCCAAAATATACACATAAATACTATTTCTTCAGTTCATATATATTACTGAAACACTTCTACATTACAAGAATTAATTTCTGGCATAAGTACACATACATAACAGTACAATGCATAAGTAATTATTTATTTTCCTGTGATCCACTATTTATTTTTATATTCCTCTGAGATGCACATAGGCGAAGCCTTGCAGCTATGTAACATGACAATACATTCAAAATACAACAGAAAAATATGCACACAATACTTCTTACATTTAAAATTTTACAATTCGCATGTACATGCTGATCTTGTAAAGTAAAGGCACTAACAAAATCATTATTGTATGCACACGTTCACCGTGAAGTGTAATGTATTTATTCGTCGAAGTCTTTAGCAATATCATCAACCGTTGCTTCAACTGGAGAAACACAACCCCTGCAGGACATAATACATAGGTATTTATTCTGTGCTTGAATTTCCTTTATGTACACTGTAAAAAAAAATTTGGTAAATTTACTCTAGATGTAATGGAAGCTAATTACCTCTACAAGCGAGGGAAAATTACTCAACACGTGTCAAGGAAAGTTACTCAACTGGTAATGTAATTTTTCATTACATATTGGCGCAAGCCCTCTAGGACAATTTGACATAACGCCCGAGCGAAACTTCCGAGTGGTTTGTGTGGCGAATACACTACCTTGCGAAAATTTCCACACATGTTCGGAAATCAGACTTTCCTCTCAAGGTTGGGGAATATTACCATACATATGATGAGTAATATTACTCACTTTTTTTACAGTGTATTCAGTGCACATTAAATGTAAAATAATAATGGCTATTTACCAATAAGTTTACCACATTTCATATTCGACAGTATTTACAGCTTCTATAATAGTAAACTACCTAGCCAGAAGAGGTCCTTTGTGGTTCTAAGAAATTTGTTACTTTTGCAATAGCAGAGATCACAAACTTTATGATGTACAACAGCGAACGTTGGCAATATTTGAGGAGCTTTTTACTGGAAGTGCGTAATTCGAATGAGCGAAAATAGTAGTCTTTATACAAACAAGCAACTAGAGTTAGTAGGTACACATTAGACTCAACGTGTGAAATAAGACAACCAATGCATGCCTAAAATTAATAATTTTTATCATAATTTCATATAAATTATACGATAAACATCTGAATTAAACAGTTATTTAAACAGCATTATTAAAAATCATAACCATACTTGCTACAAACTCTGGATAATAGTATTTCGAAGAAAAACAGATTTGCGTACAAAGTGCGTGGTCCACTTAACCTAAAGCACAACAAAGCTTCCAATTTAATCAGTGATGTGGCAAGCTCTGGATTATCTATCAGTACTGTAAGGCAAGCAACATTTAACATTTTGGGTACGTGTGTCATAGACAAAACATTTTTTCAAATTCTATGATAATTTCTTTTTACCAATTGTCTTATAAATAGTAACCAAACAGCCGTCTAAATATTGGTACCAATTGCAAGTAGTAAAAATACATATAGTAGTAAATACATGATTTAAAAAAAGCTACTGTATTATCCGACCAGCAGGTTTTATATAAACTCTTTATTAGAAACTGAGGCAAACAACTTCAAAAGCCTAACGACGTGTGAAATGGACCATTCTCAACGCTTGTAGTCCAATCCTGTGAAGTCTCCTACACCCGGATGTCCACCATGTGCAACGACCGCGATAAGTGGCACGCTGGGAACAGCGCTACTCGCCATTTCCGCCGGAAGACGGCAGCGTAAGATGAACGGTAATACTACTTGACCAGTTTGCCAATACTATTTTTGCGTATAGGACTAGGTAGGTTTTATTTCACAGCAGTCAGTGCGAACGATTACTTACTAAGCTTAATGTGGCCCACTAGATAGGCTGCAATTGTGTGTGTAACGCACAAAACAGATGAATACATATAATGGAATGGTTTATTGCGAGAAAACTTCACTGATTGCTGGGTTCAACGTACGTTTATCTTATTAAAAGTGCACTGGCTTTTCCCTGTGCATGGAGCTGTTACCCTATTTGAGTGAGTCAATAAGAATCCCGCTAATGGTAATATTTAGTGCCCGTTATTGGTCTGCAGACAATTACGGAACGCCAGATGTGTATCATCCAATCGTAAATGTAGCGAAAAACTGCAGTGTTTTCTAGCGTACGTTGGTACAAAAATTTTCGCAAATATACATAATCTCTACAGATGAATCTCCAAGCATGTCGCGGACCAGTGTACGTAACGCTGTATCAACCTCTACGTACATGCCAATTAACTTAAGTAGAGCACTTCAACATAAAAATTATTATTATTACTATTGTTATTGCTATGAGCCTTGATCACATTCAGTAGCGCAACCAGGATGGGTAGGAAGGGAAGTGGTGGGTAGGGGTTCGGTTTGAAACATCCCCCGAAAATGCGTGAAACCTTTTTGAATGATAATTACTTTTCTGTAAGGTAATATTAGTGTTTTTCTTACACTTGATACATAAATTTAATTGTTATGGTTTGAAACTATAATCCTGTAGCTGCCAAATGACCCAACAAAACTTTGGCAGGGAGCGTCCATGGGGTCAAGGCAACCTCCCCCCCCCCTTTTTTTTTTACCTTGCGGAAATCGCTGAAGGGGGAGTGTTAGACAATGTTGTATTTTCCGTTTTTGAGCCATAACATTTATTCAAATTGTAATATCAAAATTTCCTCTTCGACAAATCATAGGATATATTCATGGTAAGCTGCTCAGCATAAATATAAATGGAATCTGGCATTCATTTGCCATGCAGAATCGTTGCAAGAGAATTCTTGACAGTTAACCTATAATTCGCTTGCAATGAATCTGCATGACTAGAGATGATGGTATACAGCGAAACACTTTTGTGCCAACATACCCTTGAAAACACAGTAGCTTCCTGCTACATGTATGATTGGGTGACATACGTCTGACACGACGTAGCTATCTGCTAATAGGCACTATATACTACAATAGCGAGATTCCTATTGGCTTTTTCAATAGGGCAAGAGCTCTTCGCATAAGCGAAAGCCAGTAATCTTACGGTAGGCTGAACGTACGTTGAAACCCACAGACAGTCAATTTTACCCGCGATAAACCATCATCTCTGTGCAAGACAAATTAATGAAAGATTCCGCTATTATTTATGTCGAACAGTTTAACAAGAATACATCCTATGCTTTGTCGAAGGGAAAATTTTGTTAGTACAATTTGAATAAAGGCTATGGCTCAAAAACTGGACAAGCAATAAAATTCTTTAACACTCCCTCTTAAATTGCAGAATTTTGCATAATGAAATCCAAATTTTCCGGGGACGGCCTTCGTACAACCCTCTTTATTTGGGGAGAATAGGGGATTAGTGTTACTTCATCGCATTTCCACGTTCGGGGACCCCCCCCCCCAACCCCGCCACAAAAACCTATTTCCCGATCAATCGCGTATGCTAGCTACGGCCCAGTCTTAAAACCTTCCTAACAAAAATCCTGGGCGTGCCCCTGGTAACATTATTTTATTTGTGAGAAGTGTTGTTTAAAGTCCGACGCATATTTCTACATATTTGTGTTTTTCGAATCCGGTTGATAATTGATACGGCAGTCGTTTTTGGCCAATTTTCGAGGTCCGAAAATCATGTTTCTAATAACCTTGCCGAGTTTCGGAACACGTAGCGACCTTGTTAGATGTGTTATTTTCGTACATACGAAAATGTACTGCGCGATAAGTAGTTTCGCCATTTAAAAAAAAAAAAAAAACGCAACTCACTGCAACGAACGCGTTTCAAGCGGGAAACTGTATAATTTTAACAGAGGCCATCTTATAATGATTGAGCAATTATAAATATTACAAGGTTACACAGCAACGGCACGAAGATACATCTGAAAACAATAGCTGCAATCTCGTGAGAATTAACCTGCGCAGTATTCTCACATCAAGGTCGCAGCCTACCTGAAGATATTTTGCGCGTTTGAGGCACAGAGGTGAAGAAGCGACAGAGGCCAATTTTAGCTGCAGTGGAGATATTTTCGATGTTACAAATGTGCATGATGTTTTAATAGAACTAGTAAATCCTGCTCTGAAACATTTATTAACGTACCGTGAAAAGGACGTGTAATAGTATCGCAGAAATTCGCAGATTTCTAACGCACTACAAAGCAATTCAACGGCCAAGTAGGCTGACTCTTGAAATAAAAAACCTTAAACTCGGGGAAATCTTCAAATTAGCATTAATGTGTGTTGCGTTTCTCCGGAACTTAATCTTGTAGTCTGCCTCCGTAGCGTGGTCGGTAGCATGCCGGCCTACGGTGCGAGAGCCAGGCCTTGGGTTCGAATCCCAGCACGGGTATGGATGATCATGTCCTTTTTTAGGTTACGATAGTTTGTAGGCCGTCTCTTACTAAGCCTATAAAAGCATAAAACCCGGGAAGTAAATAAAACCTTTAAAATACTTTTAAAAAATCTTGTATTTGGATGTAATTTTTACAGGGTTGTACAAAATGTATATCCCTATTTGTATCTTCTAGAATTATCAAGTGACACGGTCAATACATAAAAATAACTGCATTCAACCAGAATAAATTTGTATAAATTATGTAGGCACATCTTGTCAGACAGTTACAGGCATGCAAAAATAGTCATATCTTACATGTAGGCTGCAATTTTCTGTAATAATTAGAGGCATGAACTTTTCGCGAAAAGAAATTTGCCTCACTTTGTGTCAGTGACTTGTGTGCACGTCTGCAGACTTGCTTCACGGTCAGAGATTGGATGTTTTGACATTCGTGTCGTGGGGTTTTACACGCAAATCACAGACGTGTGGTGTTACAGTAACCTTATTGTGATTGGTACAGTCAAATGAGAAACGTCACAGTTCAAAGGCACGCTGCCAATATCTATGAAGCAGAACTGCAGACGTGCACATAAGGCACTGGAACAAAGTGGGGCAAAATTCTTTTCGCGAAAAGTTCAATCTAGTAATAATACAATGCGTCACTGCATTCAAGGACTAGGGCCCGAGTTTCTACAATTTTGACTATAATCATTTTTTAAAACACACACGGGAGCCAATATCGTTAAATTGCTCTGTAACTTTTATACACTGGTTTTTAATGAGTACACTGACATTGTCGACACATAGTACAGCATGACGGTAGCTAATTAGTTAACGAAATTTCAATTTAATAGATAAATTGCTTCGTCTTTATACCCCTACCAATCACTTAACATGTGTTACAGTGTGCTCATAAATACGTTTTTTACGAAACCATTTCACTTGAGTCCTTGTGAAAATAAGACACACTGCGGAGGAGGACAGAACGTCATTGTTAAGACACCATGATAATTTAAAATACTGTTTTTAAGCCCTCCAACACAGCTAAAATAGCCTGTTCAGGCTACCGTACTTCAAAATGTAACCGGATGCAAATAAACCTCAGAAAAATGCACTGAACTTTTACAGACTTTTCACTAATACAATTATATTGTCACCGCTTAAAGATCCGTTAGTAAACATGGATAAGCGATAATCTTACACGCTATTTCAGCGATTGGGTCACTTTGACGATGCAGCATTTGATACATGGTTCACCGTCGCCCTTAGGATACAACTCCGTTACTTATGAGCCACTAACACACAGATAGGTGGCGGAATTAATTATGTATGAATGTATGTGTAATCAGAACAAAACAGCGGCCTGTGCCTGGCTGCGTATAGATACCAAGGCCGACAGTTTCGTCGTCTGCCCTGGCCGCCAAACGTGATTTTAATCTTTCTTTCAAACGGGAATATTCCGTTGCAGGATGTTTAAAACATCGCATGGAGTGATAGTGAGCGATTTTGGTCATCGAGGTCTAGCGCTGGTGAGGGATGACAATGAGGTGAATATGGAACATCGCCGGGATGAAGGGGCGGCGGAAACAGGAGATTCCCGGGAAAACCCGCTGACCAAAGGTATAGTGAGGAACGATTCTCACATGCGAAAATCCGGGGACCGACCCTGCCGAGAATCGAGCCCGGAGTACCTTGGTAGTAGACGAATGGTCTGACCATTCGGCCATCGCGGTCCCCATATAAATATGCAGTATTTATTTATGTTCACCATAACGTCGAAATAATATAAAAGTCACAAGATGAGAAGCTGACGGCAGACAGTTACAGTACTAATGTAACCTATGCACGTGCCTGGAACGCCCTTAGACTACGGGGTTTTCTTCACGCTGTTTTACGAATAATAATTTTTAAATCCTTAACGGAGCAGGTATCGTAAAATTGCAACATAGATGTATTAAGAATTACTTTTACAGTGTTGCCTAATATATGTTTAGACGAAAAACAAAAATTTAGATAATATCGACTTTACACAATTCTGGAGCTTCTGCACTGTCATAGTAACTAGCATGTGTAAAAATTATTATTCGTCATTACGTTCCTACGAACCAGAGCCTTTCTATAACAATTTTTGAAATCGGTATGACCTAAGTGCGAACAGATGTGGAGACCTGTATGTTGCTGTGTATATGAGCACAGGAGCACGTGATATCTACAAACTAGAATTATAACTGTAAGAGTATCTTATCTCAGAGTGTGTTAGCAGCTGACCACGTGTGATTTCTTTGCGTACACTTACTTATAAGACTTCCGTGGCTAGAAAAATAAAACTCATGCCAACGTGTGTCTGTAATTCATGCTAACAGTTCATCAAAAGAAAGATCCTTCAGTCACCGACGAAGCTGAATTGTTCAATGGCATGATTCTGCCATGTGAACTTACCAAGCGATGTAGGGCGTGATGAAACACTAGACTCCCGTTCGGGATAACACGGATCTGGCCATCCATGTTTCGGCTTTACATGGTTTTCCGAATACACTCCAAGAGAATCCTGCTGGGAAAGTGTCCATAATACAAGTGATGGATAAAAACTAAACCATTTACTTTATGTTCGAGTCAAATGGCTGTCTCCAACGGCCCTGCTTATTACGAGACATTAAGCTTTACCTACATAAAATTACAACTTATTGATTTCGTTTTATAAAAAAAACTACAAACTCATTTGATCTGTAATTAAAAAATACGTTTCTATGTTAACGAAGGGGTCTCAGGGCCCAATTTACGATACTATTATGTCGTATTTGGTGAAGGTAACGAGAAGTGACAAGAGTTTTACGGTCCTTTAAGTGCAAGGTCCTAAAAGCAGATTAGGGTGAAGCAAGTGGAAGGGACAACTCAACACCTATGCCCTAGCCGAAGATCAAACGCATCGTAGACCAGCGTCTAACAGACTGCGATAAGGAGGCAGCGTATTTGGCGGAAGAGTATAATTTTCAGTAGCCTATATAAAACGAAGCTTACTAATAAGACATACTTACAAAGTCTGGCAACTGATTTTTAGGTGGAGAATTAGATAATACCCATTCTATAATCTTGAGTGTTACGTCGTCACGAGCTGTATCCCCATAACTGCTAATAGAAAGTTAACATACGTCTAATAAGTGTTGATGAGATGCAAGCTTGTGACATTATTTTGCGAGTTTGATATAAGTTAGAAACATGTTCAGGCAAAGATAATGCAAAATAAATTGGAACTTTGGTGATTGCTATAGTCGACACGTGCGTTTTGAAATACGCCTGTCGACACAAGTTGCCGGTTTCATGCCTGCACGCATTTCGGCGATACATCCCAGTACTCATCTATAAATGACCACTAATACTGAAAAGTAGCAACGAGGCCGTGGGTGAACACGTTCGCGCGTTCTGTATGAGACTTACAGTGGTGACCCTATTATTTGATAACGTAATATTAAGGATTAAAGTGTACTTTACATCTCTACGCAGCGCGCCGTATAGAAGATTCTGCGCCAAGATTTGTATGCCTAAAAAAAGGCCGTAAAATTCTCATTTTCGGCCGCTAGAAAACATACTTTATTGAGTAGTAGTGAACTTGAAATGGGTATACGCACATGTAACGTACTTTAAATGCTGTTCCTAAGCAGACTCACTCATGTACGATTATCAGTTTTCAAATAATCTAATAACGACCGAAGCTCTGTGCACCGCTAGACGGCCTGGCAGCAGACGGCAACAGCGGAAATTTGCCACTCTGTGACCTTGACGTAAAGGTCAAGTTCAGGTTAAAGGTCAAGGACATCCAACATGGCGGGGGAGGGGGCTCCTCACACAGGCTCCAGTCCCAAAACCGCCATAACCATACTACTGATGAGGATACAGCTATGCTTCAAGGGAGAGGACCCCGGTCCCCCATTTATGGCTTGGGAGATACAGCTATGTTTTAAGGCATAGCTCCCTCCATGATCTAGAGCTGGATCTGCCCCTGGTCTCGGTGTGAACACGGGTTGGGTGTAACGGGTGAGAATACTCCCGGGCGAACCCGGCTTCGCAAACGCGCGCGACTCGTACGGCGGCGTAAGACAGGAACAGTAGAGCAGTGGGCCAGCCTGCAAATAGAAGGCACGGCGGTAAAAATAGCCGCAGAGTCGCGGGTCGTTGGCAGCGCCGAACAACCGACAATATTTACGATTGCCGCGCGGGAAGGACGTGGGGAACACGAGGGAGGAGAGGGGAAATCTGAGGTACAGTGTCCTTTGTCCTAGACCATTTATATTCAGCTCTGCCAGTTAAGATCGCCGACAACTTCTCACAGACCACTTTAAGACATTACAAACGGCACGTTAGTATTTTTGGCGATGAGAGCCGATGAAGGTGAACGAGGTGAAAGTGGAAAATCAGCAAATTGAAGGGGCGGAGATCCATCGTGCGAAAATTCTGGTCAACCCCACCGAGATTCGAACCCGGATCTCATTGTTGGGAGGCAAGCGCGGCGCCGACCACGCTGCTAATGAACACCTTCTTGAATATAAGGAAACTGCCTACTCAAAGGTTCAAAGTCCCATTTTTTTATAAATAACGCGCGAGCTATACGGCTGCTTTTATTTAGTGGACTTTTATTAAAGAGCTAACTAATACGGCTGCTTTTATTTGATGAACTTTTTATTAAAGTTCTATATACGCGGTTCGCACTAAAGCGAGCACTTCTGAGGCCCTAGTAACTAAGTTTTATTTCAATTAATGTATGGTTCCCTGCTACATTTAACATAAATCAAGCAGTATGTAACAATCAAAGTCTATAGATTGTACTGTGCTCTAACGTTAAGTCACAATAAACTTTAATAATATTTTTTAAACATTATTCTACACATCATGGTCTTCAAAAGTGCTCACTTTATCTCGAACCCCCTATAAGTCATTTTCTGAACAGACTACGTGACGACAGCGAAGGATATGCAGTAATTATCGCTCCTTTTCTCCCCAACCACCACAAATTACCTTTCATTAAACAAAGCCTCCCTCGCCAAAGCTTTTTAAACTGCACATTTGCGTCGCTCATAAAATCAAACTTCCCTGGTCCTTATACTTTTAAGGCTCTTACTTCATACGGAAAATCGTTACCGTAAATGTCTAACGACAGTTCACCACCCGTTGGCAAACTCTTCGCTTTGTATTAAAAACCTTCCACAGCCCAGGAAAGCTTTAAAAAAACTTATATTATTGACCATTCCGAATCTTTTACAATAAGCCCCGATTAAATGCAGTTGTAGCATTGAATATTTCGCAAGATGGTAGGAAATTGTTAAATTGTCTGAAACAGTGTCAACGTTTCAAGTTCACTTGTTCAACTCTTCATTTGGAAAGATTCAAAAAGTGACAAAAAATATGCAAACGGTGCGCAGAACATCAACAGTGATTTCTACAACAATTATTTCTTCCCGTCAAAGTAACGCCACAAAAATTAGGCCGTACCTACAAATACACAACTACGTAACGCGTATATCTTGAAACACGTAGGCTATATCTTGACAACGCTGAAAGATAAGCACACACACGTCTGTACAATTAGACAGGGGCATAAAGGAAACTGCTGCTCCTCTTCTGCTACATTTATTTTCTTACATTCGACCAAATACTTAACGTTCCATGTTCTGTGTGTTAACACAGCTGTACAGGGAGCATTTTGAATTTTTGTGCATCAAATAAACAACACACTTGTTTATCACCATAAAGGCTACTTTTATATTCCGAAGGAAGACAACATTTATGTATTTCCCTGAACATACTACGTAGTTTTAAAACATTAAATCCATAATTTAAAATATAACAAAACGTTCGTGTTTCTCACCGTCTACACGTTACATCTGCTTTAATAACATACCGCCAAGTGGGGATACTTTGAATGCAAGAGTAACATGTCAAACTAAAAATATTTATATGTGGTGTCATTTGGTGATGAAATGGCACACTTTACTTAAGTGGGTCAAACTCAAGGTTCATTTCTTCACTGAATGGTCCAAAAACAAATGTTTTAAGTCGATCAATGTTATCCCTGCAGTCACGCTCCTACAGCAACCCTTTAAGAGAACTCATTCAAACTACAGCAAACCCCAGGTTTGTTAACAAAAAGTTTCCGCCATCGATTGCATACAATCTGCGTTGCCATTACAACATTTCGTTTCGAATTTAAAACAATAATACGATCTCGTCAGTCTTTCCTCTCTGCTGGATGCCGGCAAATGACAGATGGCTTACAGTTTAAGGGAGTCCGTGACCAAAATTATGATTGTTATATTTTCAATATATTGTATTTTTGCTATATTTTCTCAAGCAATAGTGTGAGAGATGTGTAAAAAAAAGGGGGGGGGCAACATAATTGTTTAACATTAATTCTACTATTTATGACAGTTATCCGAATCCAGAGTAACATCTTTGTGCAGATGCTAGGATTTCAAGGAAAACCTAAGCAAGTGAAATGTACTGTGAGTGAATTACTTTATTTACTTCACACAATATTAAATAATAAAAACTGTTCGTAATTACAAACAAAAATGTATTTGATATAAAATTAACAAAAACACGAAAAGCCATTAAAACTCTGAATAAAATTATTGTTAGCATTGTTGGCATTGGAACAGCCTAAAGAAGCTGATTCAACCGGCATTTATAGCAGGAGCAGGAGTCAGCCTGTATGGAGAAGTATAGTGATCCTGGTCAGCACGTAACATGGTAGTCTTAAGGCGGCCGCCTACCCCACGATTCAAATGCGTTGCAGTGTGTTCGTAAACATGATTTTTCTAAGAAAATATTCCACCTGTCTCCCTTGTGCCAACGTACGAAAAGAAAACAAACTACAAACAAGGTCGGGACTTAATTGTTAAGACGCCACGCTCATTAAAAACACTGTTTCTAAGCCCTCCAACATGGCTAAAAACGGCCTTTTCAGACTTCCGTACTTCAAAATGTACTAACCGGATGTACGTGAAACTCAGATTGCGACCTGCATTGGACTTAGTTGCAGACTTTCCATCAATAAAATTATATGGTCACCGCTTAATGTCCCATAGTAAAAACCGTTCGGCGGGAACCTTGCACGCTAGTTCAACACTTGGCTCGTTGAGGCGACGCGGCACTTGGTGCGCGCTTCAAGGTCGACCTTACTGCTTCGTCGCTTTTGAGCCTCTTACGCGCGTACCTCGGAGCTTTGGCGAGTACAAGGACGGGGATTTACACATTAAATTCTATTCGGTGGGGTTCAGTCAACTTTCTCGATATCACATACGTTTTTTTTTATTATTATTATTTCCCCATTGAGAAGAGGAAAATGTTGCCACAGGAACTCGGTGAGGCAGAAATATGCCGAGTCTTCCCCTTTCAAAGAAGCTGTGCTGAACTCTCTGAGACAAGATCATAATCTAGTACGAACAGAGGATGATATATACCGATGTATGAATGTGTGTGTGAATGTGCAGTTTAATGTTTTTTATTAGTTGTTTTGTTCTTTCGTTTAAAAACTTTTATTGCTGTAATACAATCAGTTAATTTAGCTACGAATAAATAAAATAAATAAAGCGTGAAATAAAAAAAACGAGTACCGGTATGCGTTTTCAAGTTTTTTATGAAAATATTTTTTTATTCTCAGTTTTCGGAGTATTGAAAAAACTGTTTAAAAGACCCACTAGCTACGTGGATAGTAACCGAGATTTACACTGTCAGTGGTGGCATGATCAGGATGAATGTTGTCATTTCGGAAAGCGCTATAAAAAGGAAAGTTTATGAAATACATGGGTTGAACGTACGTGAAAATGTCTGAAGGGGGATTCTATCACATTTTCCTAACAGATTCACGATACAAAGATAATAATGTTGCGTGGCATAGCAGTGAACGTGCAGTGTTACTGAAAATTGCTGCTAGCACACACTCAATATTCTCTTGTGTTCTCAGCGTTCGTGGAACACCTGGAGATGTCGTCCAGATAATGTAACCCGTACAGCGCAACTTCGCAAACTACGCGACGATGGCTGGTCGGCTTGAAGACTGCTCCGTGCCGGCCGACAGTGAAACGACAAGGAAACAATCGTTACGCTGTCATCATCATATCACAGTTTCTCATAGACGCGTCGTACGCAAACAAGCGCTGTCCAATCGACCACTGCTGAAATGGCAATGCGTTTTACGTGGAGACTGCCCACGCTCTTCTCCGCAATGACGCCGTTTCGTTCCGTACAGTAAGTTTCATGATGGCAATGCTCTCCGTGGTTATCCTGTATACATGTTCAACATACACCGAGCCAGATATAATATAATTAAATATTTAATGCCTTATCCTTGCTTCGGCAAGGACTCTTGAGGCAGGCAGCGCCCTTCAACGCTATTGAGTGATGACGCGAGGCAAGCGGTGGAGTGCTAGGACAGGGGGTCGAGTAGGGAAGAGGTGGTTGCGCCCACAAAGCAAGGAAGATAAAGAGACGAAGCTCAACCTTATTTACCAGACCCCTTATTTTAGGTTATTTGGTAGGTTTTATTTCCAACCTAACGGCGTCACATTATTCCGTTTTCAAGTTTTTAGATTAAACATTTATTGTTGCTGATTATAGTGAACACTATTTTTATTCGACGAAAACAATGAGGGATAAAAAAAATTTAACAACAGCAAAATTTAGTCACATTTTGTGTCTAAAATAAGAATTTTTTTTCTGGTACAAATAAAAATAAAAACATGGTGATGAAAATTGCTGTGTACCGCGCCCGTAACGAGTTTCAACAAGTTCATATATATTAGAAATGTAAACCAACAAATTTAAAAACTTAATACAATTAATGGTACTGAATACGTGGGTTGGCTATCATGTTTATTATATGTATAATTTTTAGTAGTTTTTGGGAGAATTTAACGTTAAAACCTTTGAAAATTATCACTATAATTAATACATAATTATATCAACATGAACAAATGCCTGTAGGCCCCTAATTAGTAATCAATTAAACATAACCTCACTCATGAATAAACACGCAAATTAAATATACGTAAGTTAAAAACATGAATTATAATCTGAAAACCACAAGGCACAACATTAACGGTCAAGCAATATATTGCATTGCAATATATAGCTCCTCGCTGCAAGTATAAAACTCTCCCCTGTTAACACGTAACCTCAAGCTTTGTGGCATTTCCTTCCGCGATTGCAACTTAAATTTTAGGTAATTTATTGTACACATATCACAGCCTCTAAGGAAGGCGTACAGGATGGACTGAGATTAAAATTCTTTATTTGTAATTTAATAATGGCATCTTAAACTAATCACAACTTAAATTTTTTTACTTCACATTTCACCACCACGTGGCGTCCATTCCTACCCTGATTTTTGGCCGTTAACGGGTGCAACTCGAGATTAAAATACCTGTATTGAATAAGTTACTCAATCTTTTGAGTTTAAAAAAAATTTAAAATTTAGAACAGATATTTCTATAATAATTGTGTCTTTAAAACATGCTTATATGACATTACAGACAGCAAGTGTTTAATTTTTTCAATGTTGGTGAAGTCAAACTACCCTATATTTTTAAGGACCTGATATTCCCTATGAAGCTTGCCCCCCCCCCCTCCCCGGTTGAAACCACAATGGCAACCGGCACCGAGTGTGTCTATAAATATTTGCAGCAACCTCGCCAGGAATCGAGCTCGGGTCCCCGTGTTGCAGACGAGTGGTCTTGACCACTTACACCGCCACGTCCCAAGCATAGAAAAGTGATGAAGCCTAGTTTAATACGGTGCCGCGTCGTGACGCCTAAAACAATGAAATGTTATCTTTCAAATATATGCTCGAACCATTCATTTGAATGCATGTTGATAAATTACCTTACAAGTTCACATGCGATAGTTTTCTAATCATTTGATAAGTGCGACGTGGACATTCATCAGGTACGTTCATAAACACAATTGTGAATATTTTACGGTAAATGGTGCACGACCGTCTGCATTTATAAATATATTATTTTCCGGCTACAAGGTTTTCATAATGCGTTATTAATACTTTTGACATTTCATGCTCAAAATCAGGGGTGGCCAATCCTTTCAGAGCTATGGCTAAAAAGTTTAACTAATGTCGCGGGCCACAATAACTTCCACGCTGAATACTTTTTATGAGCTCAATATTTAAGTAAATGTCTTAAAGCATTACAACAGAGTAACTTTATATAATATTTACTTTCCGGTGTATTCTCAGTTCATTATCTCCTTGAAGTTCGAACACTGTCTGCACAGTATTTACATAAGGAGCATTGCAAAATATGAAATTATCATTTATATACATATATTTACTGTCCGTGTAAATAACTTTGAAATATTGTGCAAACGCTTGAACTTTTGGCGGGCCATTCAAAATGCAGTGACGGGGCCAATGTTTGGCTCCGCGGGCATAGGGTTGGTCGCCCCTGCTCTAAATCTTAATCTACTATACCCTTTCACATTGTTAAGCAATTAATTACTTTCATACTATCTGACATTTGTTGTAAGATAAGGAAGTGTGGTATTCCTTTGAGACAGGAAAATTTCGCGAATTCAATTACCTGTAGGCTAGAATCAACTATCCTATGTATACTCAAGCCCCGACCATTTGTCCACTAGCTGCTACTCAATGGAACAACAGACAATGAACGAATAGACGGCGCACGAGTATGCATAGTACAATGGATTCTAGCCTGCAGACCATTGAATTCGCGAAAACAAACGTCACAATTATATGGCAGTAATTTATTATTTAAAGAAGCAAAAAGGTGTACAGGTCGTTCAGAATAAAGTGAGCACTAAAGATTTAACCTCTGACAATAATCACCAGCCGTTACCGCATTCAACATCAACAATAGTTACCTTTGAATTTATATGGTTGGCAGCGAACTGCTGAATGTAGTTCCGTGTATTTTCCTATTTAAAAACAACAATACAGACATGAAATCAAAAGAAACCGACATATGTGTATTTTATACAATTAGTAAACTTTTTTTAAAAAAACTATAGGCCTATAGGTTTCTACCGACCGAACAATTTATCTTGCACGCGCAAACATTAAGGGACGTGTTCAGAGAGGTTAGATATTTCCAATTGTTAGCCGTTACACGCGGAAAGATACGAACTGGCTGAAAATAGAAATTTCGCAGTGTTTTATTTAGTGCTAACTTTATTCCGAACTGCATATAGTAGACTAATATTAAACACTGTGACATATAACTTAACGAGGGAGAGTAATCGACATGGCCTTTGTTAACGGAGCGTCCCGGCATTCGCCCGAAGGTAGTTCGGTAAACCGTGAAACAAATGAACTCAGGATGGCCGAAGGCAAGAATAGAACACAGGTTTTACCTGACGAGAGTCCAACGTGTCGCCGTTGCGCTACCTTGTTCGGGACATGTCGGACCGGAACAAAAGCACAGAGTGAAGTGCGAATGAGGTGCGATGCTAGCGGGAAGCCTTGCTGTGATGGAAGGTTGGGTGAACGCGAGCGAGGAAAGGGCGCCTGCCACGTGACGTTCGCGCCGGTCACAAGACCCGCCCACGCCCCGTAGAGTCGCGTCGCCCACGCCGTGTAGCTGCGAACACTCCTCTGACCTGTCGGTCCGCCCACTCACCGCGGCAAATGTTTCCTGCGAACTGTTTCTAAACGTACTACCACCGTCAAGCTCTGCTAATACAGTCCAGCCTGCTACACCACGTCAGGATCACATTTCCCTCCTCCGTCCTCCCTCGAGGCTTTCAGCAAACAAAGTCAGACATTTCCTGTTTATTTTACACTGAAACAAGAGTACATAAGTTAAATAAACCTGCGAGAATGTATCGCTAAATAAAAGTTAAAAGGGCAAGACGGGTTATTCTACATTTGGAAAGCATTGTTTTGACATCCAAAATAAAAAACTTAATACGCACTAAGTAGTAATTATAAAAAAAAAACAATCCACAATCTCGGCAAAATAGTTATCTTCACTTAAATTACCGTGGTTTATGAAGACCACGCTGAGAAAAATGAATTGTTTCCACAAACAAATAATGGTATTTAGTTTGTTGTAATAAATAAATTACTATCAAATTAACAACCGTAAATATTGAAGTTGCTACTGTAACTTTTTTTTTCGTAGTAATATGTTTAAAATAAACGTATATTTTATTGGTTGGGATATATTTTTCCTATAAAGTTATCTTAATACATCCATTTGATTTTACTTACTAAAAATATTTGGTGAATCACTATGTATTTATAAAAAAAACTATTTTGTTGGAAGAGACGAATCTCTTCCGTTAGTCGTTCTTACAATTGCGGTCTTATGTACAAGATTGCATTTAATGCCTAAACCATTGCTATCGAAGAAAATAGAATGCCACTACACACGTGGTGGTTTGAAAAGTAGTGTAATTTTTTCAAGGTGTATGTAACAAATATGCAGAGTATTAATTGAAGACCTCGGGAGTAAATAATGATAACCCTCACTCCTGTAGCATTCAGCTTAGGTGTAATAAAGTATGTCAAATCTGGACAAAAGCGTTACATAAATTTATAATTTATTATGTGGTTTAAAATAAACTATCAACGTGTTTTGTAAATAAGTATTTGTTTTAAATTTACGGACAGTAATATTTTACATCGGCTGTCTTACAAAGTAGGTTATATTTTTTTACTCCCGAGGTCTTCAATTTTTTTGTCTTACTTTGCGTGTAGTTAGGTAGGTTAAATGAAGGTAAGCAAAATTATATAAAAACATATTATCCAGCACACAAGTCTAACTCTAGTTTCTATTTCATGTACGTATACTTTGTTACATATTTTGAAGATGCAGAGATGAAAACTTAGCAACATTCTGTAATTAGTGTAACTGGAATGGGGATAAAGCGAGAGGCTTACGAGTACAAAGACGCAAGTTCGAATCAAGATGCTTCCAATGATATTTTTTTCAATCCAATGCAATAGTTATTTTTGTAATAGCTACTCTACAAATGAGATAAATCTCATGATCAGAACATATAAAATTATTCAAATATCAATAGTTGCTGCAACCCTCTATGTTCGACTACACAATATCTGTTATGTTGTTATCCACGATGTAATTTTGTTAAAACTACCACAGTATTTCAAACAAATAATTTAGTTGTGACAAAACCGGCACTACCTACATTTGGTTGCCATACAATTTGGTTGTTTATAACACATTTTGTTGACTATACATTTTTTGTCAGGGCACTTTCGGATTATTTACCAGTCCCTGGGCCTTATAGGCGTGTATAATAAAATAAACACTAGTAGTACAAATGTTGGTATTTTAACTTACTTGTATTATCTGTAGGTACTTGTCTGTGCCAAAAATGTCGTGTCGCGAAGTACTGACGCGTAAACACCGTAAAATCACTATTATTGTAAAGCTAAGATACAGGCTGCTCGCAAAGAAAACCCATCCAAATATATTTCGGGTGGTAAGAGAAAAATCGTTGTAGTTGTTCTACAACATTTAGCTTAGCCTACTTGCAAGGGAGATTATCCGCCTTTGAAATTCTAGTATTACATTCGTATTTTCATAACATATCGGAAACAACGTTGTATAAACCCCAAATATATTGAACAGTATTAATTTTTATCGAGAGGAAAGCCCTACGGGCAGGGCCCACGATTTTCCGCGAAACTAATTCTGCAACAGTTTTGTTTCAATGCCTTGTGTATACATCTGCAGTTCTGATTCGTAGACAGTGACTGGATGTTTTAACACTCGCATGTCTCGAGGTCCTACTTGCAAATCATAGATGTGTGGTGTCGTATTAACCTCGTTCTGATAGGCGCAGTCTAATGAGACACGTCACTTGCCTAAGACAACGCTGCCAATAACTACGAAGCAGAGACGCAGATGTGGAGGTAAGACACTGAAACAAATTGGCGCAAAACTATTTTCGCGAAAAGTTCATGGCCCTACTTATGAGAGCATATGAAGCTTTGCTTCATGGTTACTAGCAGAATGTATTACTGCTAGAGACATGAAAATTTCGCGTTGTCTTTTAGGCGCAAGTTAGAGTTCCAGCAACTATAGATCTGTATCACGTTCATAATTGGCCGTTGACTTACTCGACACTTCCTGGAAGTAGCTGAGCCAATAATAAACCTATAACTGAACTCAGGCCCATCTCACTGTGTCAGCGAGCAGCTAATAAACAGCTGCTGTCTGTACGATGTCACAAATATTCTTGTAATATAGCTAGGGATGGGGAATGTTCGCGAATTCAATTACCTGTATGCTATAATCCATTGTAGTATGCATACTCCAGCCCCGTCTATTCGTTCATTGTCTGCTGTTCCACTGAGTAACAGCTAGTGGACAAATGGTCGGGACTTCATTAACCATAGGATATTTGATTATAACGTGCAGGCCATTGAATTCGCGAAATTTTCCCATCTCTAAATATAGCCTGCAGATCAGTGAACTCGCGAATTTTTCCGGTCTAATTATTGCACAGACATGGCTCACTAGACTTAGCCAACAGGAACAAGGTTACCGCGACACCACACGTCTGTGATTTGCGGGTAGAATCCTGGGGATGCTGAGAGTTAACAACAGCCAATCACTGACCATGAAGCAGAGAAACAGACGTGCACATAACACATTGAAACAAATTGATGCAGAGTTCTTTTCACAAAATATCACAGACTCTCGCCATGTCACATGAAGGCGGAAAAGTTAAAAATGCAATTATAAGTCGTTCGCGATAAAGAGAGCACTTTTTTAAGACCGAAGTAACTAGAATAATAATAAAAAAATACTATACATTGTGACGTCAGAGGTTTAACTTTTAGTTTTGGTACATTTTTTCATTGTTACTTATCCGTCCTTGTTTGTATAAAAAAAAAGTGTCAGGAAACTGTAAGTTATCTGAAAGATAAATAACTAGGGTTTCAAAGTGCTCACTTTATTCACCTATAAGAGGATATAGCCCCTATTCGTGTGTGTTGGCATACCTTTTTACCACAGTTTCTTTCATATGGTTCAGATCTCCACAGTAACAAACTTCAAAACATCGGGGTTGTATTCAACGCCGATAGGCTACTTTGAGAAAATAGTACGAGGGGTGCTCCGAAACTTTTTTTTACGCGGAAACTTTATTGCCAAAAAAAAATACACCATGGTATCGTGAACTATACACCTTACACTATTTTTCGACAGTTCTGACCTATTTCATTTTATTTTTTTTTTTACAATTTTATCTATTTTTTAATAGAAAATTATCTTGAAATGGATTTTCAAGCATGTCAAGCAAATGCTCGGGTCACAAAGTTTTAATACGGCTATTTTTTTTCTTTTCATCAAGTTAATTGGTTTTTGCAGCTTACAAAAACTAAAAACATGCAAAAGTAACGTCTACAAAATTAATATTATTTCAAACAAATTAGTATAAAATTACATTTTTCGCTGCTTGGACGCCCTTGAAGAGGAAGCCTCGACTGGCGCATGGGCGGCGTTGCAGCGTGTCAGGTGTATTCTTTTTTACGCGAAACCGCTTAACTTATTCATATTGCACTAAAATAACACGCACTTGGAACTATGCTCCTAAGTTTTCAAAAATTCAGCACGCTTGTTAAAAAACATGATTTTCGGGCCTCTCAAAATGGCTAAAAACTGCTTTTTTTTTTTTTTTATTCTGCTATAACTCAGAAAATATTACCTGAATTCGTAAAGTGCAAAGCGAGAGGCATGCGTTAATCTTCACTTCATACTATTAAAAAATAAACGGTTGTGGAAGTCTCGTAGGAAAAAGACTACAAGGAAAACCTTGCACGTCAGTTTGGAGCGCTGCGAATAGAGGCAATATGCTTCTCGTCAAGCGTGGGAAACTGGCTCTTATAGCTACGCTATTCCCACGCGTCAAAGGTGGAAATTCGACATCGGCAAAGACTCCTCTTAACCCTATGAGACTGAAAAAAATTGGTGGGTACACTGACCTGTAGCCTAGGCTCCAAGAATATCTATGCATTGTAGCAGACAGCAGCTGCCCAGTGACTACTCGTTGACACAGTGATATCACATGATTGACAGTGTACTTAGTTGCTTCTTTATTATTTGCTCAGCACTCGACAGGATGAGTCAAATACGACATGAGCCACCTGTGATAGTTACAGTAATTAACAGTTGTTTGAGTCCAAGCCTGTGTTCGAAACAAAACGCGAATTTTTCTTCAAGTCCCTGCCTATGATCAGGGACAGGAAAATTTCGCGAATTCAATTACCTGCTTGTTAGAATGCACTATCCTACGCATACTCACGCCTCGACCATTTGTCCACCAGCTGCTACTCAGTGGAACAGTAGACAGTGAACGAATATACCGGGCTTGAGTATACAAAGGTTAGTAGATTCTAACATGCAGGTCATTGAATTCGCAAAAAATTTCCTGTCCCTATCTTACTTATGTTAGCAAGGATTTTGAGGTAGGTACATAACTTATTTTGCAAGCTTTGGAATTCAAACCTAAAAATAAAAAATAAAAAAAAGAGAGCTATTTTGACGTGTTCCTGAGATCTCGAAAGTGTACAAAACAGATCAGATTTCGTTACGTACTTAGCTTCAAAATTCCGCCTCTTAAAATACATGCAGTATTACCTCATAGTTTTTAACACAGCCCTTAAAAGGGTGAAAATTACAAGTTTTCTGTTCATAGCAATTTTTTTTTTAATGTTTGAACACTCAAAATAATCAAATTAATAAAACGTTAACCAAAAATTAAAGAAAAAATACCTATCTCTTGGTATGGAAAAAAACTTCACACTAATAATTACTTGGAAAAAACTTCAGAATGCAACGGGTTCAGTCGTTGATTAACTCGTTTTTGCAGTCTGCGCAATAATTTAAGTAGGTCCTACCATATTCTTTTCTTAATGGTACCGTACTACAAGAGTTTTATTACACATTTTACATTAAGACTAGCAATTACGTCCGTCACTTGCATTAGCGGTGAAGTGGGATATAATGTCGATGTGTTTTAACATGTGCATTTACAAAAAAAAAAAAATCTTAGTTTATTACTAAACAGTACCTTGAATATGCTCTAAAAATTTTAATACTAGAAACACTGAAAATACTAACTTGTTTAATTATACAGTACTATTGCGTTGTAATGACTCAAACTGTAATGTAAATGTTAAGAAGGGTACTAAACATCTGTAACTAAACAGTTAAGAAGCGTAGAAAACTATTTGAAATAAACTGCACATTTATTTCAATGAAATTCTAAATACATTCTAAGGTTCAGTAATGTCAACTGGTTTGTAATTCTCTATTCGTGCTTACATAACCTACAAAGGCCGAGTGTGAATCAACAGCCTCCTGGGTTTCATCGACTTGTATGCAGCTTGTCTCCGTAGCAAGTGTAAACACAAGCTGCTACTATTGGAATACTGCCCGTAAGAAAGGTGAAGCGAAGAAGAGTGGCGGTTGAAATGGCGCCAAAAATACGCCAGTAAGTCCTTCAAGATAGCGTTACATGGGACGGAGCCAGAGGACACTGGCACGAAGAAAAAACCACTGGTTAGTACTACGTACTTCGCACAGTGTAATGTCCACTATACTGGCGTATTTACGAACTACCCCGCATGAAGCTGGAAGTAGTTGTTGCAATACTACTACGTATCAAAACAAATGGTCGTATTGGAAGCTATATAAGCGCTGGGCAAAGTCGGGACATGTCGATCCACCCATCCCGTGCCCGCGCAGCTTGTTTATGGTGGGGCAGATAAATGCAATTTTTCAAAGGAATTGTGCAAATGGTGGTACAAGCACAAATTTTGGTGTGGTTATTCTTAAAGTACTACTTATCAAATTCCCCCGACTGGCCATCTGAAAATCCAACATGGCGGCCATTTTTCAAGATGGCTTCCAAACATATTCACTTAAGCTGTTTTTACACAAATTGATATGATTTTGTTGTTTTTTAATGTGTATTTAGGCATGATGAATAATGTGTTTACATATTAACACTCTCAGTAAATTATGTAATTGATAATTGACTAGATTTTATTATTAATTAAAGTTTGTTTCTATTTGTAGGGTCCTGGTCAACCTGAAATGGATATTGAATCAGCTAGAAAGTTTTGCCGCACTGACTGGTCAAAGTGTTGCCTGTGTCAACTGGACAAGGCAGAAGATCTGAAATCTCCACGGCCTGAATATATGTTTCTTAAAGTAAAAAATATTGATAAAGTCATTATTGTAGGAGTTATATATAAACCGCCAAATGTTGGCTTCCTGAGCGGTCTTGAAGATATCCTAACAATAACAGCACCGGAATTTCAGCATATTATAATTATGGGGGACTTCAATGTCAATCTTCTGAAGATTAATAGCGAATCTAAATATTTAAAATATTTAATAGCATCATATAATCTAGATATCCTGCCTTTAAATGCTACACATCACTCGACAGCAACTGACACATGGCTAGATCTAATGATTACTTCTAGGAGCGACAAAATACTAAATCATGGGCAGGTTGTCTCACCCGGTTTGTCTCATCATGATGTAATCTTCCTATCATATTCATTACGCACTCCAAAGTTTGTTCC
>PNEQ01098962.1:136507-147533 GCA_003012365.1 Medauroidea extradentata | reverse complement strand
AGAGTATAAGAAAACTGTGCTATTTAGTTCTCAGTAACCAATTATGCGACCCCAGTTCAAAGCAATGCCGGAGCAATAAACTCTGTCCAGGGAAAATCTACGTCCTAAGAATCAGAAACTGACCCAGTTTTGAAATTTTGAAAACGGGTTGAGTCATGGTAGTCTTATTGTGTAGGTCAGGTTCTATATCTGGTCACGGCATTCATACCCCCCACTAATACCCACTTTGTAAAGTTAAATTTTTAGAAGCTTTCTTTAGTAGTTCTAGTTCCTGACTCTGTCTGTAGAAGTCATTTCACTTGACCATAGTTTCCATTCAAATATAAAGAATATTAAATGCACCATATTTGAACACAAATCTGATTATCATTTCTTTAAGTAATTATATGACTTCTGCAGGCGTTTCCTGTTTCCGACTAGATCTGTAGTCTAGAAAGAAAAGAAACTACTGGCCTTTCTTGCGTAAATAACACGGTCCTATAAACCATTATATGTAATAGTTACAAATTATATTACATTACTTTATTATAAGATTCTGGGATCATGGAAAATTCTGAAAAGTGATTTATTTAGCTGACAAAATATAAGTAGAGTAATGTAGTTATGAGCCTTAATTTCGTATTACCACATACTTGACAAATCATAACTAGCTTGAAAAATACTTCACGAAAATTAAAAATATGTTGCAAAATATTTAAATTATATCAAGACAAATTAAAGTGATAACTGCTGGCAAATAACGTAATTAATTAAGCAAATAAAATTACGTTACTGCGATCGTCTGTCTGGCTACTTAATGTTCTTACTTAACTGTAAACACATATTAACTCTTGGCTAGATAAAAATTAAAATTGTCCGCGGCTATACTCCAACTCTCCCGAGTGGTAGGCATAGAACTTCTAAGAAAACACAAGACTGATGAGTATATTTTAATTTCGATTCCAAAAGAAATCTAAAATCTTTGTAATACTGGAATTTCAAAAGTCCGAAAAAAAAAACATCAATTTCGCTGGTAGAAAATAGCTTGGCACGTCTGAATTTGTATTAAAAATCTGTGTCATACCAGTCCTCGCTTACTCCCGTAAGTGGTGATGGCATCATACTAGGATCAGCAACATCTTTCTTGATCACTAATAAAAAATTAGTAGAGGTCTCGTGGACTCTTCTAAACATGCCCACGGCCATCCTAGCCTTGACTTACGTGTTTGGTCTTCAAAAACTAACAATCATTATTAGGATGGCGCTAGCTTTAACGAAGCTAGCGATGGGCGGAGAAAATAACGTCATTCCGGCATCGAAGCTGGCCAAAAACTTCCCTAATCTCGGACCCCTCGTTTTAGCCTTAAACAGCCCCTCCAGTGTACCTATTAAGGTTTTACTGGAGTTCGAGAGTATGAAAACCGAATCGCGAAGAGACTCAAAACACAAAAAAGAAAACAAATATAAGTACATAATTCAAAATTAAAGAAACTAAAAATAAAATTAAAATTTTGTATGTGAGACCTAGTCTTAGATAAAAAACAAATGTGAATAAATAAAGTACCAAAGTCATAGAGGTAATATATAGTAGAGGGAGCATGACGTCACAAATGTGTGTCCAACATGGTCTCGAGAGTTTGGTGTCGTATATTAATGTTTTCTCTGCGTTAAAATGCAGTCGTTTTGTTTGATACTCATAGCGTACCTTCCAGAATATATATTTAGTAATGTGGTGTCACCAAGTTCTCGATTCAAAACCTTATAGTAAGTACGTAGCTAATAATTACTTTTTACTAAAAACAGCTGGGTTAAGGAAAACAGTAACGTGGCAGACATTGTTTACATTCGTCGTTCTGAAATTTCTACGCAATTGTACTATGCGATAATATGGTAGTATGCTCTCCTTAGTTCATATATTCATAAGGTACCAAAATAACCTAACATGGTTGTGATTACTAAGCAATTATTATCTTACCTCTCAATGTTATTTCAAATCTCCCGCGCATATTTCACTAAAGTCACGTGACACATGTTGAACACACAATTTCGTATGCAGTTGTATAGAGGATACTCCCTCTACCCTATAGTTACTCTAAGACCAAAGTTAACTAGGTAGGAGCATTTATTAACTAACTTTGCTATCCAAAGAGAATTTAAAGTTACATTAAATATCATGACAAGTACAAGTAATCTCAAAGACAATAAAACCTGAAAAGAAAGTGTTAAAGAAAATAAATTAGTACATTATTATCACAATTAGCTTACTAAAACTAATCTTTCTGTAGCCAAATGCTATAGCGTCCATAAAAAACGCTATTTAATCGGCTCCCATGTAGGCTAGGCTCCCATCCGATTTATTTATATATGTATTTATTTAGTTTTTGTATGTTTTAGTATTTTTAATATACTTTATTATTATTCAAAATTCCGCAGTTATATTTTTCACCGCGAGTTTGTTTATTAATCTCCAACCCAGACTGCAGTTTTTGTAACGATTGCGAAGACTTTCGAACTAGCCTCGAGCAACGGGGAGAGATTGAGTAAGTTTCAGTCACCGAAGCGATAGGCCACCTACTTAAGTACAACTCCATTACCACTTTTAATAACAATAATAATTAAGAAAGTGTTATTCTTTACAGAGGACTGATAAGTGTTAGAAACCGTGACAGTTTTATTTCTTCAAATACAGTGACAGTTTTATTTTGTCGTTATAACTTACCTCTGTGCGGCAAGACAGAGATCTGTAAAGTCACCGCCATTTTATATAGGCCTACCAAAGTCTTACAGTAGCTAGTTTGCTACCAACTCCCAAAATTCAAGGAAGATAAATATTATTGGCAGTCTTTTTCCTTCACTTTACTGTCATATTGATGAAGTTATTTGTTTCGGTGAAACATTCGTTAATGATGTTTTGATTTAACGTAACCAACCCAGTTGTAATTTTTTGTATGAGAGGAACGTTTGTTTTGCAAGCGTAGACAATGATTTAAGTAATTAACTGTTGAAATGACCCCTTCTAAATTTCCTAGCATAACGAACAACGAACTTTTAGCTTACGTACATTTAATTTACTTGCAGTAACCAGAGCGATATTTGGCACACTTAAATAAGAAAATTAAATTATTTGTTAAGATGTGGAGATAAATAACAGCTATCTTATTACGTATATAAGTTGTATAGTTTCTGTATTTGGTACCCTGAGAGTTAGGAATTACACAGGAAATATGTTCAGTTTTACAGAACTACAATTCTAACTCTTGATTTTCTAACGCCGCTTTTAATTTTAGAAATATGTATTATTAAAGGATATTTACAATATCAAGTATTGTAGGCATTATTGGTAATAAAGCAAACCCACATTGGCCAACATTGTTTGTGTCGTTGTTGCTTATCAGTACTGTATTGTTTTTTCCTTACCCACACATTCACTTCCTAAAAATCACTATACTCTACATAATATTACTATTATTACACACATTACGTATTGTACTACCGAAAATGTTTTCGATATATTTATCTACGAAAAGAAAACATTTTTAGAACTATGCTTGTCTGGTTTTGTTACTAGATATCTTGCTTAGAAACATGGGTTCGGGGCACCTTAAAAACAGCTCAAAACGCCTTTTAGACTGCTTCCATTTAACAAATACCAAATGGAATCGTAAAACACAAATAGAGAAGCGTGCTCTGTATTTTACTACGAACATTCCGCAAGCAAAAAAAGTACGGTCACCGCTTGAAGTCCCATAGGAAAAAGTCTACAACCAAACCACTACACGCAGTTTTCACGCCTCGTGCATAAAGGCCACACGGTTGTTGAAGTACGAGCCAGTGTAGCTCTTATTGCCTACCAGTTTCCGTGCCTCAGACGCGGAATCTAGTGCCTGCTGTATACGGCTCTTAACAAAAATATTCTCAATAAATTCTATGGACTTCAGATAAGGGAGTAAATATATTAAAAACTAAGCGTCGCGCCTGGTAAAAAATTTAAGTTTGTTAAATGAGAAAAACATTTAAAAAAATTGATATAAAACGGTTTTTAATTTTGTTTTGTGTCCTAAGGACGCAGTCTACCTAGGCCACAAGACAGTATCCAGAGTTTCTATCGCATTATTAAGGGGCCGCGGTGTCCAAGTGGTCAGATCACTCGGCTCCCAAAGCGATCCGGGTTCGAATCCCCTGCTGGTTCAGCTCGGATTTTTCGCATGTGGGAAGTGTGGTGGACATTGCCGTTGGCCGGCGGGATTTCTCGGGGATCTCCCGTTTCCCCAGCATTTCTCATTCCGTCACTTCTCCATTGCAGGTCTACATTTCATGTCATCCATCAGGATATGCAGATGCCTACGTGCTTCTAGTCAAAAACCTGCACTCGGGGTACGATACCTGCACTCGGGTACCCTCAACATACGCTATTTATTTATCGCATTACGTTATATAACATTTGGTAATGTTTTAACAGTTTACGAATAGAATATCGGAAAGAATTTTGTGTCAAAAAGTTCTTTTCTATGTTTTTGTAGTAAATATTATAGCAACTCATTGTGTAACCTGAACTAACCTAACGTTAGGATAGGTAAAATCAGGTTACCTAACCTAATCAAACCTAAAATAACCTAACCTAATGAATTTGTTATTACGTGGGACTACTTCTTACATGTAAATAAACATTTTTCATCAATAAACTTTATATCTAAAATCAATATTATATCCGGTGCCCGATGAGTAGTTATTCTTAACAATTACTGATTTCAGTATGCTTCTAATGTTAATTATGCGACGGCGAAACCAGCCTAGAAATAAAAATTAGGCCTACAATGTAATTTTCAAGTAGAAAAAACTAACAACAATTTGTTGAAGTACCAGTGTGTTGTGCGTAATTGCTTTATGTTACCTACTGCGCCTTAAAATAATTAGATCACTGAAAGCATATGATGAAGCAAGTGGAAAACGAAGAAACTGCGCGCAAGTACAGTACCTTGTGCGTAGAGGTTATGTTGTTATAACCAACTCGTTCTTGAAAAACTCTTACCTGTTCTGGTACCTCTAGGCCATGGCCGTAGAAGAACAGGTCTGGACACTCACCTGGAAACTTGACCCCCTTGTTGTTTGGCTACAGTTCACCAAGTTACCGAGAATATTGTGTTTATTGGCGCTGCAGTTAGGACGGTTGGACACCCAAACTCCGCCCACTTCCTTCCCACTAAGATAAACAATTTATCAAAACGTATTTTTTTATCAATTTACGATACTTCCTTCGCTCACAAATTTAAGAAAAGGCTCCAGAAATCTTTATTTACTTTATAAATTTAACAATGGAGAAAAGTGGGCGGGGTTTGAGTCCGACCGCCCGAATTACAGCGGTAAAAAGTACGACATTCTCGGTAACTTGACGAACTACAGCCAAACAACAGAGGGGTCAAGCAAAATACATTGGTAGATAGGCGAGTGTCCAGACCTGTTCTTCTACGACCGTGCTCTAGGCGTTTACAGAAAATTATCTCTAGCCTGAATTCGGTGTTGAGACGGACGCCTTCCTCGGCCTTCGATCGGCGTGCAGACCCTCGGTCTTTACAAGATTATTCGAGCACTGATCACTGTGCATGTGAAATAGCAGCTTAGTATAGATAGTTCTGGATAAAGTGAGCACTAAAAATGTAACCTTTAATAAATATCCCTAACGGTTACTACATATATTCACCATTAGCCATAGTCCCCTTAACTGCTCGTATTGTTGGCAGCGAAATTATGCAATATAGTCCCGTATATTTTCCTATTTAAATTCAACAATACTCAAACAAAATCAACCGATATCGACGTAATTGTACTTCATATAGTTAATTTACTATTTTTTTTACTAAACTGTATCGATTCATACTGACTGCACATTTTATCTCACACGCGCAAACCTCAAGTGACGTGGCCAGAGAGGTTCGGCATGTCCCGCCGTTAGCCATTACTAGGGCTAGGAAAAATTCACGAGTTCAATGGCCTGCATGCTAGAATCCAACGTCCTATGCATACTCAAGCCCCGTCTTTTCATTCGTTGCCTGTTGTCTGAATGAGTAGCAGGTAATGGACAAATGGTAGGACTTCGGTATATACAGGATAATGGATTCTAGCATGTTGGTCGTTGAACTAGCGAAATATTCCTAGCCCTAGCCATTACGCGCGGAAAGATACGAATCGGCTGATAATAGAACTTTAGCAGGGCTTTTTTGAGTGCTCACTTTATCCTGAATCGCCTATAACGGCATACGATGAACGTGACATGTGTGTAAATCCATTTCAGGTTCACCATTACGTATTAAGGGCACGGTTAACCTCAGTTTTCAACGTCTTTTTTATTTTTACATTTGTACCAGATATTATTATTTTTATTTTAGGCGTAAATTGTGATTAAATATTCCTCTTAGGAAATTTGTGAATCTCTTATATTTTCTGCGTAATGAGTCTTAAACGTTAAAATTTGCACTTTACGGTTTTACGTACGCCACTAAAACCATCTGACATACCAAACCGAACAAATTAATAGTGTATAACAGTGTTGTAGGCTATAATTTTACATATATAAAAACAAAGAATAATGTATTTTTGTATTTAATAAAAAATGCTGAATTTGGAATAAAAATTTAAATTTCAACAATTTTTTAAAAATACAAAAATATATTTTTATATATGTTTCAAATCATAGCCTACAACAATGTTATACACTGTGAATTTTTTCCGGTTTGGTATGTCTGTTAGTTTTAGTGGCGTACAGAAAATCGTGAAGTGCAAATTTTGACGTTTACGACTCATTACGCAAGAACTATGAGAGATATAAAGATTTTCTAAGGGGAATATTTAATCACAATTCATGTCCAAAATAAGGAAAAAATATCTGGTACAAATATAAAAATAAAAGAATACGTCGAGAACTGATGTGAACCGCGCCCTTAAATAATTTTTTAGCAGCCGAAATTTTGTGTTTTTGTTGTTCATTTTAGGTAAGAAAATCTTGCCGCAGAATATTTTTAATGGTACGGTATGTATTAAGAAATAATTTTTCTTTAATATTCCGTCATAAATGGTAGAGTGACCACTGAATGTCTCATAGAGGGGAGTTGTTGGTGAGAAGACTGTGCGCCAGTTCAGTGACTTGTGCCTAGAGGCTAGAGTGAGGCGTGATGCGCGTTCTGTGACGCCTTTAACGCTTCCGCACTTCTAGGCCTCGAACTCACAAAACACGTCCACCAAGTTGGCCACATGTATGCTGCGTACACGAGGGGAAAAAAGTTGAGATAGATTTATTGTTTCAGTTACAGGTTGAACGGCCATGAAAGGTGAGATTAAGCTGCCGTTCATTGATGGACTCCCAACAACAAAATTATCCAAAGAACATGATGAGAACATCGAACACTTACGTGCTTGGTTGAGCTACCAGCCACACCTGCCTATACTAACAGGTCTGTATACGCCAGTTATAAGCACACTGGTGAGTAAAGTGACAGTGTGTTAAGAAAGCATGGTAGGCCTACATAATGCAGCGCTAAAAGCATCTTTAATTTATTTCAAACAATTGCAAATAATTTGAATATTTTAAAATTTGATACCGCGTACAGTCATATGATACACAATTTTGCCAGAGCGTTTTTTTTTAAATAATGTACCGTTTGCTAGCATGAAAATTATTTTGCTTAATTTTGGCATATTTTGACAACAAAATATGCGCTGTTTCAGGGGCAAAAAATCTAAAAATCTGTTTGGTGTATTGGAACAGAAAAATTCAGGTACAAACGATGATAAATAAGTGATAAAACTGGCAGAATATTTTTTTTAAACATGTATTAATTTGTGTTAAAAATATTTTTTCAAAACCATTGCTAAACAAAAGAGCGAAGCCTCAAAAACTTAATGTTTCTCGAAGCCAACTTGCAAAAATCAAAGAGCTACCTTAGAATGCGTTTTACAAACTTTCTGAGTAAAAATTTTTCTCCAGTAACGTATTTACGAAGAACAATCAATCGCTGGCGCAGCAATTACGTTCATTTAAATGCGGCGGAACATATTACGCTTAACAATTACATCATTCTGGGTAAACGTTTGCTCATAAAGTTGGCTAACATCATTATTTATCTTTGCTGTATTGTCTTTCAGAAACGTGTGGTTTTAAAATAATTTGCTAGCTTTTTATTATACACTACGCACACTTAAGTTTCGGATCAGTCATCCAGTGAATGTTATAATATATAGTTTACGCTATTTTGAAATTCTGAGAAAAAAGTTAAATCTGCGATAATGTAGCAAATTCTATTTGCTTTGCATAATAGTACAGGAATAATGATTTAACTGTTTACTATATTTATGTTGCCATCAGCCCAGGATATTATTAATGTAACAAACTGTTTCACTGATTGCAGCTAAATGGTAACGCCTTTACCGTTGTGCAAGGTAAATATAATTTGCTATACAATCGCCAATTGAACATTTTCTTCTCAGAACTTTAAAAAAGCGAAAAATTAACTTATCCAGTAAGGAAGGTGGAAACAAGCCTGAAGATTTTCAACAGGCATAACGAACAAAAATTTTCATGTTTTATGTAACATAACTGTGCCAATAAACATCAACTTTTACAAGCGCTGAATTGTCCATACTAAAGTAATGGTTCCCAGATTATGTTAATGCGAATTAGTGACATTAAGATACTGATAGGTTGATGAAGCAGACAAAGTAGAACATTAAAAATAATTTTTTTTCGTGCAAGACCGTATTTTAAATTATGGCACATACAACAGCGAAGACCGACTAAATTTAGCCTACAACGTTTTGCATAACCTTAACGTTATGTATTTTAAGAAATAACGTAGCATAGCAGTGTTTTTCCTCATTGAAGTTATTGGGACGTTAAGACACAGTTTCCATGTGATGTTGATAGGGGCGTCATTTGGGGCTACAGGGGGGGGGGCAAATGCCCCCCTCCTGGATTTGGAATTTTTGTGTATAAATATATTTTTTGTATTTTTTAATGTAAATAATGCTAACTTAAGGACATAAAACTGAAGTTTTATTATTAAAATATCTGATTTATACATGCTTAATTAATAAAAAAGATACAACAAGGTCACTGTCGTCAGAAAACAAAATCTTGCCCCCCCCTCCCCCCTGGAAAAACCTGAAATGACGCCCCTGGATGTTGATAGGCAGCTGAATTATGAAAAGAATGTGTTCTGTTCTATTTTTTTAGTTCAATCTCAATACGGTATCATCATGCATAAAATTTGATAACACGGCAATTACAACTGCCGATGCATTCTTTAAAACTCGTTTGTGTAGCTTGCATTTAAACAAACAAAAAATATTTTAAATATGTGTGTACTTAAAAATGTGTGGGATATCTACATCACATCCAAGCTAACTCTCATGTATTAATATAATGTTGTAAAACGAGTCGATTATGTATCCAAAAACAAATTCAGTTATTTACGCAAACTTCTTCCGATTACTTTATATATATATATATATATATATATATATATATATATATATATATATATATATATATGGTTTACCTGCACTGTCAGTTACTGTCACACCACTCTGAACTCAAACGTAGAACCAGCTTTATTCTGTTTTTCCACTTGTACTTAGCTAGTGTAGAGTTAATATTTTAACTTCAAAGGAAAATTGTAGCGCGAATAATTTCTACACGTAACCGAAATGTTTACAACAACGTTCTAATTTCTCCAACGTAACTTTACAATACACGCTGGACCAACATTTTGTTATTATTGTGTGTATTATAATTAAGGCACTCAAATTTGCACGTATTTGCAGTATTTTCCAATGACGATTTTAAGTAATTTTTCGTAAAACTTTGCATCAATTCTGCTTACAACACAGCATTCATATAACTCTGCATTTCCTACAATTGATTCAAAAGAAAAATAAAAAGTTCCGGATTGTTGACGAAAGCCACGTTTTTTTATGAGTTTACGTTTAACTAATATGACTAACGTGCTTAAAGCCAGTGAATGAGCAGAAATTAATATTTCATTTATAACAGTAAAGTTTACTCACGATTGTTAACAGCAATTATGTTCGTGACGGATACAAATAAAAGTCACGAACCGTTGTTCCATAATACGTCATTCTAGCATGTATTTGACTTACATGTGTATAATTTCACTCACACTAATCAAATCTCATGTAGGTAAGTTATTTAGGTTCACTTGCACAGCTTGCCCGTTTTGAATTTTTTTTTGGTTCTCCAAATGTTATGATGTATGTATAACATGTTATATTGTATTATTTGTATATAAGTATATTGTTTCTACAATCCTATAAGCAAAGCTCAGGATATGAAACTAGTCAAATAATATTACATTACAATTAATAAACCAACAAATATTAACAATGAAAATATAACAGCACTAATAACATAAGACTTTCAAAATAGTTATACTACAACAAAACAAAAAGTGATGATAAAACACAGACTACTTAAGTCAACGCTTAAAACATATTAAAATGTAATGAATACGAAATTAGTATAAAGATTTAAAAATATTTAAAACTTTTAGAATTTTTGTTTTCGTTTAATACATTTTCAACGTCAATGTCATTATTCAGTTCAGAATATTTTATAATAATTTGAAATTTATTATAGAGTTTAATTTCTTTAATAATAGTCCCTTTTGATGGAACTTGTGATTATAGCCTGGAATAGGAATATCATTTATCGATCAGGTAGTAGATTTATGGATAATTGTATTTAGTTTATAAATGTTTATTTTTACATTTAACAAGTAAATTATATTATAAATATAAAAATATTAAACTGTCAGCATATTCAAATTCGAAAATAATCTACTGCAGGACTGTCTGTAATTCTTTCCTGCCATCCTGATTACCTTTTTCTGCACTTTAAACACCCACTTAGCATCAGTTGAATTTCACCGTTGAATAATGCCATATTTTATGTTCCGGAGTGAAAAGAAAGGAAACATGTAAAGTCTTGACGGGGGGTGGGGGGGGGGCTGTTTTTACATACGGTTGCTAACTGTACGGA